>PVJC01023435.1:0-26388 GCA_004026665.1 Murina feae | reverse complement strand
CCCCTGCAGCCTTGCTTTCCCGCTCCACGATGCCCCGCAAAGGGCCTGGGCAGCCACCAAGCAGGCCACCAGCCCCTTGCCGCCTCTTACCCGCTTCCCGGTGCCCTCCAACCCTGCCGCCTGTTTCCCATCACGGCTCCTGGGTCCTGCGCTGTCCCGCCCTGCAGCCGCTCTGTGCACTCGGGAGGTCCCTCAGCCCAGCCTGTGCCCTCTCGCAGTCTGGGACCCCTCGGGGGATGCCCACCTGCTGGCGTGCCTGATCAGCCTGGGTGAGGGGCTTTCAGGCTGCCCACAGCTCCCATTGACCCAACGTCCCAGCAAGGCTGGCTGGACACAGGCCCTGGAGTTTTTTCTCCTATAATTGATACTGTTCCTTGAAGGCCTGGGGTAATTGATACACTGTTCCTTTAAGGCGGCCTTCTAACTACTAACGAAGCCTTCTCTGCCTCACCTCGCAGCGTCTATAATGAAAGAATTGTTACTGTTACTGGTTAGGCCGGAGCTGCTCTTTCCTTCAGCTCCGGAGGATTCTGTGATTGTTACAATGTTTCAAAAAGCTGTGTTTTGCTAGAGGCAGTTTAATCGGAGCTGAGCTGAAGGGCGCAGCTTCACTTTCCCTCCTGCCGCAATGGAAAGGGCTGTTTACTCAGGTCCGGGAGTGGCGGCCGCCATGTTGGCTGGGCTAATTTGCATATAGCCGCTCTGATTGGCTGGTGGGCGTGGCTTACCCTGTCTCGGAGAAACGGTTAATTTTAATATTTCGCTTTTATTAGTTTAGATGGGATTGACAAAGTTGTAGAGAGGGGAAACACAGACTTGGGCATTCAATGTAGGAACTCTAGGATTTTATTCTCAAAAGTAAATTTTACATATTAGAATCACCCTTGACTTCATGAAAAAGCTAGTAAATGTTTGAAATTCCCCCCAAAATAATAGAATCTAAGAGATGTAAATGTATACTCAATAGGATTAGACATACACATGGTGGATAAATTTCTACAGTGGCCTGGTTCTTCAAAAATAAGATAAGGATATCATGTTAAGATCCTCCAGGGGGGAAGGGCAAGGGGAAAAAATGGAGATCTATCTATCATTTGTTGTAATACTTATCTATCATTTGTTGTAATACTTTAAGCAATAAAAAAATAAATAAAAAATACGTTTTTCATTAATTTCAGAGAGAGAATGGGAGAGGGAGAGAGAGATAGAAATATCAGTGATGAGAGAGAATCATGGATCAGCTGCCTTCTGCATCCCCTACACCAGGGATTGAGCCTGCAACTGGGCATGTGTGCTGACTTGGAATCAAACCGCGACCTCCTGGTTCATAGGTCAATCACTGAGAAACATCGGCCAGCCCAATCCCCTAGCTTTTGAAGTCCAGGAGGATAAATAAGCCATTCTATAACACACCCCTTAGTTCCCCTATCAGATGTAGACTATTGGGCTAGAGGGACCAAAAGGCAAACACATTTCTTATGGCATCACAGAAAAAGGTGTTTATTAATTTAAAATAAGTAAAATGAAGATTAATATAAAACGAGAAGGAAACGTTAAACATACATGACTATAAACATTTAACATGAATTTTTTATATCGTAAATAAGTTTGCCTTTTAGCACAGTGAACCCTCTGTTTTAGAAGTAAAGTCTCCCGCATGCTTTAGAAAAGCTTTTGTTAAAACTGAAGTATATTGATAAAGTGATTTAATATAGTTGAAAACAAGCTGTGGTACTCTAGCTGGGCCCCCTGAAACCTTGTGTGAGAAAACATCTATATAGCATTATAGGAAACATTTACTGTAATTTGCCATCAATGTTTAAAAATAATGTTACATTCTCAACACTGTTGTCTTTGTTAGTGCACTACTCCTATTTTATTAATGTGGTTTGTTGTGCTTATATGAATTATTCCCAATTCTACCACAATGTCCTGAGCTTTAATATCCTTTAAGTAAAAGATAGTGAAACTATGGGTTGACTCAAAGGGTAGCTGAGTGAATTTTAATATACACATGTCCTATTGAGGAGGAAACTGGTCTTGCAGAACTTGTTAACTAAATTTAGAGGCCGTGGAACTGTGAACAATCCACTGTCCTGGTGGGGAGGGTTGTTATGCTGGTGCCAGGATGGACCATCGGATATGTCCTGAAACCCAGGGGCCTTTCTGCAGGGCCACGAAGTGGGCAGGGGGCATATCTGCAAGACAAAGATGCCAGTGGGATATATATAGACAGGCTCTCTGCATGTTTCTTCACTCTGATTTGGAAATTATTCCCAAAGTCCACCAGTGTTAATAAATGGGGTCCCTCCCTTTCTCTAGGAAGCCTGCTTGGTATTTCTTTGGTCTTCTGTAACACTGTAAGCCAATATTGGAGAACCACAGGATTATACTGTGGAACATTGTTCCATCTGAACACACAGTGATTAGTTGGGTGGGGTTGGTGTAGTTCTTGACTTGTGGTATAGTATCTTATCTAATAAAAGAGAAAGATGCAAATTGACTACACCTCTGCTATGCCCCAAGCCACATCCACCAGCCAATCATAGCAACCATATGCAAATTAACCCAACCAAGGTGGCAGCCTGCAGCCAAAGAGCTGGAGCAAGCAGGAGGCTTGGTTGCCCTGGCAATGGAGGAAGCCAAGTTTCCTGCCTGCCCTGGCTGGCTGTGACCTCCATTCAAAGCAACAAAGTTTCAATTATAGAAGATAAATAAATCCCAGATACCTGCTTCCAGCCAGCCTCACTGAAACTTGGGTCACTGGGGGCTTTGGCCAGCCCACAAACAGCCATCAGCCCCTCACCCAGGCTGGCCAGGCACCCAGCAGGACCCCCACCCTGATCCAGGACACCCTTCAGGGCAATCCAGTCAACCCCCAACCATGCACCTTTTATTATCTATTCTATATAATAAAAGGGTAATATGCAAATTGATCCTAAGAGCAGAATGACTGGGAATGACTGGTCACTATGACACAGACTGACTACCAGGGGGCAGATGCTCAATGCAGGAGCTGCTTCCTGGTGGTCAGTGCACTCCCACAGGGGGAGCTCTGCTTAGCCACAAACCAGGCTGATGGCTGCCAGCACAGCAGTGGTGGTGGAAGCCTTTCCCACCTCCTCAGCAGTGCTAAGGATGTCTGACTGCAGCCTAGGCCTGCTCCCCGCTGGGAAGTAGACATCCCCTGAGGGCTCCTGGGCTGCCAGAGGGTCCCCTGGGGATCAGACCTAAGCCAGCAGGTGTACATTCCTGAGGGGTCTCAGACTGCAAGACAGCACAGGCTGGGCTGAGGGACCCCCCCCAAGTGCACAAATTTTTGTGCACTGGGCCTCTAGTCTTATATAATAAGGGAGGAATGTGCTAATTATCTGTTACACCATACATCACGACCAATCTACAAGCAGGGAGAGCTACAGAAGGTGGAGCAGCAAGCTATGAGTAGCAGAGAGCTACCAGTGGTGGTGGGCGGGTGGCCAGCTGAGGCAAGTGGCAATGAGTTACTCGTGCATGGATTCGTGCACAGGGCTACTAGTCATGAAATAAATGAATCTGTATATGCTATAGATTATAAGTAAATTTAGAATTCAACCTCTTATCTGAGGTCCACAACTGTCATTGCATAAATTACCTTCTATGTAACTAAGTCATAGGTTTTTTTAAAAAGCCCAAAATTAAGCAGCATGTGTGTGCATGCATGTGTGTGTGTTCTGTATTAAGGAAGAAGGAGAGTGTTTGCTAAAGCTAGATCTTTGGTTTTGCAAATATAAGATTTGCAAAGTACTCTTAGAGAAGGGATATGTATTTGACTATGTGCATTGAAATCTTTAATCAAGACAGCTGTTTCTAAAACAATTGGCCTTAAGAAAAAAAATTAAGGAAAAGGTCCAAAGATGTGTGCTGAGCTAACAGTAAGGAGTGACTGTATTCTAATCTCAGCTCTACCTGTAGTTAAAGTCTATTATGCATGGCAAGTCACTTAACCTTCTTGTGTTTTCCTTTTCAACTGTAAAACAAGGGTAACAATTAGCTGCTACAGCATAAAACTGTTATGTGGATAAAAGCCATTAAAGTATTTTGAAATTGTAAATGCTCTCTAAGTGCAGACTGTTATTGTTATGTCAAAATCCAAATTCATAAGGCAGAAAACTGGGAATTAATTATTTGAATTACAACAGAATTCTCTACAAATACTTTAAATGGCAAGTGTGGTTTACAAATTCTACAAATATATAGTTCAACCATTTTCCAGGAGTATACCCTTTTTGCAAAAATACATCTACTTTTACTTGAATAGCTAATTGCATTTCCTTAATGGTAGATTTTGAATTCACTGACTCAAAATGTATGCACCTTAACAATGAGCTAGTCCTACTGAGTCCTTCATCCAGCATTTGTCACAGCCTTAGCAGCTGGGAAAAGAATGGAAACAAGGAAATAAAAGTGGAAGGCAGGGAGAAATGTGGTAGGAATCTGCCCTCCCCCCTGTTATCAAGAGAAATATGGCTCTTATCTATTCTATAGTTATAATTTCCTGATAAGATGTAAGTTGCAAAAAGTGTTTCATTGTCCCTCTACTATATTCAAAAGGCTATATTCAAAAGGCTTGAAGGGGTGCAGAATTTGTCACCCTCAAATTTGCCTCTGTGGTATAAGGATTATTGGGAGCTAAAAAGAGACAGCTTACATAGGAGAATCTCAGAAAACTCAGAAGTTATCCTTTTGCAGGAGACATTTATATTAATAAGGGAAATCTCCATTTATAAGTGGTGTCTCTCTGTATCAGGACGTGAAAGATGATTCTAAATTTCTAAAAACTCTTATAGATGGAGAAGTAAATGACTTAATCTACATAACAACATTACCCCATTTACATTGCTTTGGCCCATAATTTTCCATAACTGGCTCCCCCTTCCAACATTTTCCTTTGTGTCTTTAGCTGGAGATGATATTTAAGATGGTGGTGGAGAGTTACTCAGTTAGCCTGCATATTGCCCATGATACAAGAGGTATGCATGTTATTAAACTTCTGTTTTCTTTCTCAGTGCTTTTATTACAGGGGTGAGGAGGAAGGTAGGTGTCTCAGCCAGGAACCCATATGGGTAAAGGAAATACAATTTTTCCTCTCCTACAGAGCCAACTCCCTTATTTTTCAGATTAGAAGCTGGAGCCAAGAAGTGAAGCTATAGTCACTACTTGGTCTTGATTAACGCATCTTCGTGACAGGCTACAAAAATATGTTATTTACATGGTCATATATTCAACAGACACTGACTAGAAAATGTCATTTTTTGTCAACTTCATGGAGATAGATCTGTAGGATGAATTTAAAAGAAATGCTAGTTTCCCCGAAGGCCAGCATTTTGCAAAAACTGTAAAGGAAAGTAAAGGCTGCCTTTAGTATCTTTAGTTCTCTGTCTCTCCACCTGTCTTCATGTTCCTAGTGTTCTATTATGGAATCCAACCTGCAGGAATGCAGTACCCTCAACTACCTAATAAACTTGCTCCTCATTCAGATACAATGCCATCTATATCTTACCTAAGCCCTATGCTCCTGGAAGAGTGTTAAGAAATTCCCCTAACCTTTCCCCACTCCTGAAATCCTTCCAGCCTTTTCTGTTTTATGAAATGGCTACAAAAAACAAACAAAATAACCAAATTAAAAAACAATTTCCCGTATGACTTATTAGAAAAAGCTCTCTGCCCATTCACTCAGGATTTTCATAAGAATTGCACAAGACTTTTTTGTTTTCTGGGGGCCAAGACCAAACACAAACCAATCTCCTGTGCTGGAACCTGCTGAAATACCAGATACAGATGGAGAGGAAAGAACCTAAAAGTCCCATTTGATCAAAGTCCTCTCTGTGTCCCATTGTTTCAAGATGGTACACTATACATTTGTTTACTAAATATTACCACTTTTTATTACCTTGTGAATTGCCTTACTGACCCCTTCTTAGTTCTGAATGATATATATATACCTCATTTTGCCTGTCTTTAGAATTTTCATGCTTATATAAATTCTCCATGCCTATGTATTAAAATTTGATTTTCTCCTGTTAATCTGTCATTTCAATTATTTGAACAAACAGAAGACCTAAGAAGGGACGTTTCCCAGTCCATAACAAAATTTATATTTAGTTTGTATTATATTATTACTACGGGCCTGGCGCACAAAAATTTGTGCACTCGGGGTATCTCTCAGCCTGGCCTGTGCCCTCTCGCAGTCTGGGACCCCTCAGGGGATGTCCACCTGCTGGCATGCCTGGCCAGCCTGGGTGAGAAGCTGATGGCTGTTTGCAGGCTGGCCAAATCCCCCAGTGGGAACCCTCACCCCACTGGGGTGTGGCCAGCCTGGGTGACAGGCTGAGGGGCATTTTCAGGCTGCCCACAGCTCCCATTGACTCAATATTCCAGCAAAGCTGGCTGGAAGCAGGTTTGGGGGTTTATTTATCTTCTATAATTGATACACTGTTGCTTTAAGCCAGGCCTCGGCGGGTAAGGAAGCTTCCTGTTGGCTTCAGCTCTGTGGCTTCTATAATTGAAAGAATGTTGCCTTAGTTAGAGGCCCAGCTGGTCTAGGCAGGCAGTTTCCTCGACTGCTGGTGCAACAGAAGCCTCCTGTTTGCTTCAGCTCCGTGGCTTCTATAATTGCAACTATGTTGCAACTAGTTGTGTGAGCAGGGAGAGGCCCAGCCAGCCTAGGCAGATAGTTTACTCCTGGTGCAATGGAAGCCTGCTGTTTACTCTAGCTCTGTGACTGCCATCTTGGCTGGGTTAATTTTGCATACAGACGCTCTGACTGGCTGGTGGGCGTGGTTTAGGCATCCTGAAGAAATGGTCAATTTCAATATTACTCTTTTATTAGATTAGATAAGAACAAATGAAAAAAAACAGAAGAGGTGAAACTATGAGTCCTGGGTTCTAGTTCCAGATCTCTCTGTGTGTTTTTTACTTGTCTGGACCTCAGTTCCTTCATTTTTAAATAAGAATGTTGGATTCGCTAATCTTTAAGATTTTAACATTGTATGTTTGTTGAAAGATTACATTGCAATTATTTTTAGTTCAATTTATGGACAGTATATAAGGCATGTCTTTTATTATTCATATCCTTCTCTTTGTTTAAAGTAGTTGTTACATAATCCTTAGCACTTAAAAAGAGTTAGTTTTAGTAAGTTTGTAAAATTTTAAGGTAGTACAGGCTATTTTAGTACAATGCTTTTAATTCTATAAATGTTTATCAAATAATAGGCAACTGATTTTTCTGGTAAATACAACATGTGGTTGTGATTTATATCTTCTTTTGGAAATTAAATTCAAATTATTCAAATAAATTAAAACATTTTAGCATACTCAATGTCTATAATAAAATATTATTATTTTTTCTCTCATTTGGAAAACTAAATGGTGAGAACATTCTTTATTTTCCTAATGAGAAGCAGATACATGCAACTACAGTTAACAGAGAACTAATTACAGTAGAATTTGATTATTTTTTAAGTACCATGCTACTTTTCCGTTCTTCTACTCTGATGATGAAGGTGATGAAAATTAAAAAATAATAGATATTAAATTAGTAAGTAGATATCATACTTTAAAGAAACACCCAAATCCCAGGAAAGCTGTCATTCATTCATGGAAAAGTTGATGCCAGTTTGAAAGTAGGGTCTGCCTAATAGGATGTCAATAAACTCAAAGTCATTTTCAAATCTTTTGGCCCTAATAATTACTACTAAGTAAACAATGTGCCTGGCACTGTGCTATATACTATACGTCCATTGTCTCACTTATTCCTCACAAACCCCATATGAGACAGGTCCTATTATTATTATTCTTATGTTACAGATGAGAACACTTGTTCAGGGAGGTTGTGTGAATTAACTGCCTGAATTGTAGAGCCAGTAAATGGCAGTGTCAATATTCAATGTCAGATCTGTCTGACTCCAGAGTCCAGACTCTTAATTATAGTGCTACAATGCCCAATTCTCTAGGAGAATAAAGAACACAATGTAAAAAGAGTGATCTGGTTTTTAGTTTTATAATTTAATTCATACTGCAGCACTAAGCAAGCTTCTAGAACTGTACTTATTGGGTGTGTGATGCTAGAAAATCATAAGAGCACACATCTAACCATTTGAAAATAGCCTTACATTACATCTTTTATAAGGTTTGGTTTAGTATACACATGGCACATGAAAGAAGAGCCCTGTTTTTACTTGGTAAGTAATATCAGTGAAGAACTAATATAGAAGAAGTATAATGTCTAGTTATAGTTAAGTTTTTGCTCAGACTTCTATGAAAAGTCAGTTTAACATAACAACCTCTTGTATATGGCATTAACTCTTAATGATTTGTCTTAATAAAGCATTAAATTGAAATCGGTTTGAGCAGCCCATATACTGATATAATTGAGCAGAAACTTAAAAAATATTTTTCATTTATGAAACTTGTCACACACCATTAAAAATATAGGTGTATAGAATTTCTTGAAAATATATCATGAATAGACGTTAGGGCTTTGCTTTCATTAAATAAGGTGTCTTTGTGGTTTTCATATAGGTTTTGTATGCAGATTTTTAAAAAAATATATATTTTATTGATTTTTTTTTACAGAGAGCAAGAGAGAGGGACAGAGAGTTAGAAACATCGATGAGAGAGAAACATCAATCAGCTGCCTCTTGCACACCCCCGACTGGGGATGAGCCCGCAGCCAAGGTACATGTCCTTGACCGGACCCGAACCTGGGACCCTTCAGTCCACAGGCCGACACTCTATCCACTGAGCCAAACTGGTCAGGGCTTGTATGTGGATTTCAATGTAGTGTAGAAGTTAAGAGGCAAGGCTCTGGAAATAACACCACCAGTTTCTAGTTCTCTGACCTTGGGCAAGTTACTTAACTTCTCAGTGCCTATTTCTCATTTGGAAAATAGGAACCATAAAGTTACCTTCATGATATAATACATGTTAAGTGTCTGGAACAATTCTTGCCACGTGATAATTGCTTCATAAATTTAAGTCTTCATCATCAAACTACTTTGTGGATAAGAATGATAGAGATCTGAGTTAAAATACAGAAATGAATATGCTCTAATGACAACTGTTGGGGGAGGAAGAAATTTTATTCTACCCTTCTAGGATCTTTTGGCTGCTCTAATAATTAAGTCTACATGAGACTGATTAACAAGAGAAGATAATGAGATTTAATTAATTAGGTATGTATGGGAATCCACCTACATGAAAGGTTCAGAGACAGAAGGGAAAACAAGGTGTAGATATTCTGAACTAAGGGAGAGAGAGATAAGATGCCCTGAAGCTTCAGAGGGGAAGAGGGTAATTTGCATGATGACAAGAAGAGCAGATGTTCACTAATTAGACATTTGCCCTGCCCTATACATAGGTCATAAAAAGTTATTCTGGTGATTCGTAATATGGGCTAGGCCCCAAATTTAACTTCTCTAAGGAAGGACAAATTTAAAATCTCTAAAGGATTTTAAAAGTTTTTCTTGAGGCTGAAGGGACTCAATTGCCTTCAGCTCAAAATGATCCACATACCCAAGTGGCACATTTTGGGGAGGCCTGTCTGAAGCCTTTCAAAGCTATGTGATGATCTTCTGCTGTCTGGAATGTTTAATTTTCCTCAAACAGATAATTCATGATTTTCAGTATAAATGGCAAGAAATGATACCAAGTGGTGGCTCTTGCACTTGCAGATAAGAAGAAATCAAATAGTAGGCGAGAAGGGAAAAAAGTCCAAGATCAAGTGTATTGAGACCCTTCCCTCTGCCATCTGTGACCCTTATACTACCCATCAGCCCCTCTCAGCAGCAACAGTAAAATTGTTTAAAAAAGTCAGTCCAGGCTAGAAACAATATTTCTAAATAAAGCAAACTGCATCATGAATTGAAAATGAAAAGAAACCATACCATTTTCCTAAACCTGAGCATTAATTTTAACTGAGGCATAGACCAAAGCAAAGTTACTTTTTCAAAAGCAAACAAAAGTAAAACAGAATAAAACCCATGAATTACACCTCCTCACACACCTCCAAAGAAACAAAAAAACACCAGTAATGAGTAGCAATCCAAACAACTACAAAACAAAATATCTTATTTGGAAGTAATGAACCAAAATAAAACTTTCTTACCCCTATAAAATTGTAAGCTTTTTGAGGATAGGTTTGGATTATTCATTCACTCATATGAGGGTGTCTTCCAAAATGTATACACACTTGGAGTAATTATAAAGGCAGTATTTATTAAAATACATTTCATTTTCAAAATGTAAGAGCTATCAGTTGTTAAACTGTGCATACATTTTGGGAGGACACCCTGTATATGATACCATAAAAATCTTTAGGATAGTGCTGGCTATACATTTGGTTTTCAATATTTACTTTTTGCATTGAACATGGCTAGAGTCCCTCTGTACTGAATCTTATTTTGAGAAATTATAATAAAAACTTCCAGCTATTTTCAATGGTTATATATTAATACTAGGTTCATTCAATGTGAATAAGATGTTGGGAGTGCTGGTACTGTGGCATTTATTGTAAATAAGTCAGACAGTTCAAGCTTATGTTGTTTAAATTTAACAATTAAGTACTCAAAGTGCTTTTTTTTTTCTCCAACCAGGAAGAATTCATGTTTCCTAACTAGAAAAAATTCATGTCTCTACACTTTGACATAAACATTCACCCTTATATTAAGCATAAAAGGCTTTTTCTTATTATAAACAGAAGAAATTTCCATATACCCTTTGTAAAATGTTATATATAAATGCTGGGCTTGAGCATAGAGAACTTAATCAAAATCTCATGTTGCTTCAGGGTAGTTATATGTGAAATGCAATTTCCATTGTATTGAAATCTCCATCTAGTAAATATTTATCTATTTTTAAAATTGCCAACATATTTGAAAAGTTTAACTGGTTTATACTCAAGGCACTAGAGAAAGGAAAATTTGCTTTCAGAAGGCATTTACATGTATTTATTCTGTCCATGTATTGAGAATTTTAATGCGAAGTTAACCCATCCCAGATTTGGTTCTAATGACCAAATTAGAAGAAAAGTAATCAATAATCAACCCATCACTTTGATCACTGTACCTTTTTTCTCTGATTTATCGGAAACTTTTCCTCCTATTGGAGAGTAAGTAGTATCCATGGATTCGGTCCCTCTGTTCCCTTTGCTAACTCCATTTTCATAGAGCTGTCCTTCAACTGGTTGCAACTGCCAAGTCAGGCCGAACAAATGTACTGCTGCAAGAAAACAAGCCATACATGAACTTATTCCAAACTCGCTGAGAAGGTCTCTAAACCAGCTGTTCCTTTGAACCTAAAAATGTCACGATCAGTTTTCTTATAGTTAGTTATCCCAACCAACTTGGATTATATACCTACATCATACCTGTAGCTACTTTTCTAAGTAACTGTTGTTAAATTTTAAGGATTAGAAGTAAGGATTAGAAGTTGGATAGTATTTTATTATTATTATTACTTTTGCTGATCCTCACACAAGATATTTTTCCACTGATTTTTTTTACAAAGAGTGGAAGGGAAGGAGGGAGGGAAGGAAAGAAGGAGGAGGGATAGAGGGAGGAAGGGAGAGAGAAAGGGAGAGAGAGAGAGAGAGAGAGAGAGAGAGAGAGAGAGAGAGAGAGAGAGAGAACACATCGATTAGTTGCCACCCTGACTGGGGCCAGGGATGTAACCTGTAATCCAGGTGCGCACCCTTGACTGGGAATAGAACTCATGACCCTTTGATGTGCGGGCTGACACTCTAACCACTGAGCACACAGTCAGGACTTGATGGTAGTATTTTTTAAAAATCGCCTTTTGGGAAGGCAATATAGCACCATTCAAAAAATATATCTTAGCCCAGCTAGTATGGCTCAGTGGTTGAGCATTGACCTATGAACCAGGAAGTCACAGTTTGATGCCTAATCAGGGCACATTCCCAGGTTGCTTGCTTGATCCCCAGTGTGGAGCATGCAGGAAGCAGCTGAACCATGATTCTCTCTCTCATCATTGATGTTTTTGTTTGTCTCCCTCTCACTTCCTCTCTGAAATCAATAAAAAAATATTTTCAAAAATCTTAAAAACTTAGCTTACCTTTCTATCCAAGAATTTCTGTGAATTAACTATGAATGTATATCAAATTACAAAGCTATTTATTATAATATTTAAAAACTAGTACCATGTTAGGGTCAATCTAAATGTTCATTAAAAAGATATTAATTAAATAACTGGTGATGGTATAAATAATATAAGATTACATGGCTAGTAAATCATGTTGCTGAAGACTATGTAATGCCATGGCAAATGTTTATAATACATTAAATGAAAACTATCAGGCTATTAAATAGTATGAATAGTACAATCTATAGTGTGTGTGTGTTTGTGTGTGTGTGTGTTCATGTCTGGAAAAAAGGGCTGGGAGGATATATCCCAACATAACAGCATGAAGGGCTGGCTGTTGGAGGGTTTTTATTATCCCCTCTATGATTTCTGTATTATCTGTTTTTTTCTCCAATGAATATGTGTGATGTTTGCCATAGGGGGGAAAATAAATTTTTGTTCTTAAAAGAAATGGATTAAAAGAATAATAGGTTAAAATTGGCTGGGCCAATCACAGATGATATAGTGATAGAACCTGAAAGATGTGTAGGGTTTTGACAGGAGACAACCGTAGGAAGGGCAAGGGGGGCAAAGGGGAAGATTGTACAAAAATGATTTTGTAAAGCATGAGATGTCTCTAAGGTAAAGGAAGTTGCTGGGGTTGAGTCTGAATTTAGCTATGGGTAAGATGGTAGTGGAAGTTAACGCTGGAAGGATAGATTAGGGCTGTATTATGGAGGACACTGAATGCCACACTTAAGATATTTGGATTCTGTTTACTAGGAAACAGGCAGGCATTACTATTTCCTGAACAGATGAGTGATACAATCAGTTTACTTTAGGAAGATTAATTTGATAACAATGGGGAGCACTGATGGTTTCTAGGCAAATAAATTATGTCATCAGAGCACCTTTTGTAAAAAGATAAATCCTGTAGTAGTGGGGAGAAGAATGAATGTGAGGCCTAAAGATTTGACAACAACACAAATTGGGAAGGCATTACAATAATCAAGGTGATAAATGAGTGTCTCAAATAGAGCAATGGCAGTGCAAATGCAAAGAAGGTGATTCCTTAAGGAGAAATTATATGAATGTTATTTCAACATTTGGCAACAAGCTCTGCATTTGTGTTTATGTGTGTGCGTGTTCCTGCATGCTCATGCTTAAGTGTAGGTGTGGGGGGTAGGCATAGAAAAAAGTGAGGGGAAAAAAAAGAAATCCAAAATAATTAAGGTTTGGGGCCTGCATAACTGAAAGCATGGTAGAACCATTAATATAGTTAGGGAATTCCACACATAGCTGAGCACTAGCTACAAATAGTACTGGACACGTGCTTATTGACTGATAATTAGTTGATTTGGTGCAGGATGGGTGAATGAATTCATCTTTGGAGATTATGAGTTCCAGGGATCGATGAGTTATCCAGATAGTAATGGTCAACACAGTTTTGGATGCCTGAAGTTCTGGAGAAATATTAAGGCTAGCGCAAGACTGCAGAATCATATATGCACAGAGGCAATAATTAAAGTTACAGGGTGAATAAGGGAAGAGAATGTTAGGAGAAAATGGTGCCTAGGACAGAAGTTGGGGGAATTTTTTGTTTTCTCATGCAATTTTCAACATCAACCAAATATTACCTAAAGGAAAAAAATTTCTTGTGTTCATAAGACATCTTATATTTTTCTTTATGTGCTTAGACAGAATGAAAAGTACTACTTTGTATGACTAGCACTCATATATAGTATGTGAATTAGCAATTGAGAACAGGAAAGCCAGCCAGATAGACTATTTAAAAATCATTCATCCAAGGATGGGAAAATGGCAGCTAAATAGGCAGACCTGTCATGCACCTCATCTCAAGGCCAGATTGGGAATACAACTAAACTGGAGGACATTCACCTGGAATTACCAACTGAGGTCCAGCTGAGGAGGAGACACATCAAGGGAGGACAGAAAATATCCAGAGACCACACCTCCACAACAGCTTACTCAACATGGTCAGGGGTGAGCCACATAGCCAGCCTGTGAGGAGATTCTATCCACGAATGGGAGAATAACATTCAAGATCCAACTAAAATAGGAGAACCCATATAACTCAAGCAAGAGAGTTTCCTAGAACCCCAAGCTCAGGAGATCTAAGAAAATGCACCACTGGGTCCCACAAAACACTGACTATATAAGACCACACCATAAAGTATGGGAGGCATAGCAGTTTGATCTAATACATAGAAATAAATACAAAGTGACAGAAAAAAAAAGAGACAAATTACCCCCAAATGAAAGAAAAGGAGGAATTATCAGAAAAGGAACTAAACAAAATGGAGGCAAGCAATCTGTCAGAAAAAGAATTCAGAGTAATGGTAATATGGGTACTCAAAAATTAAGTGAGAACTATAAGCAACTTAATGAGAATTAAAAGGAAATTAATGAGAATATTAAGGAACTTAATGAGGGCTACACCAATATGAAAAGAGAGGTTGAAAGAATAAATAAGAATCAATTGGAAATGAGGATGACATAGCTGAAGTAAAGAACACCCTGGAAGGATTCAAGAGTAGTCTAGAAGAAGATAGGAACCAAATTAGTTCATTAGAAGACAAAGTAGGAAAAAAAACACCACACACCCATTTGGAGCAGCAAATAGAAAAAAGCAGGAGGAGAGTTTAAGGGAACTTTAGAACAACATGAAATGTAACAACATTTGCGTTGTAGGGTTACCAGAAGGAGAAAAATCCAAGCAAGGAATAGAGAACTTACTTGGATAAATAATGACAAAAAATTTATGGTGAGGCAAAAATCACTTAAGTTCAGAAAATAGAGTTCCAGCCAAGATAAACCAAAAAATACTCACACCTAGGCACATAATGATTAACATGGGAAACATTAAAGACAAAAAAAATAATCTTAAAGGCTGCAAAAGAGAGACAGAAACTTACTTACAAGGGAGCCCCCATTAGACTATCAGCTGATTTCTCCATAGAAACACTTCAGGCCAGAAAGGAGTGGCATGAAGTATATAAAGTGATGAAAACCAAGTGACTGCATACAAGACTACTCTATCCAGCAAGGCTATGATTCAAAATCAAAGATGAAATAAAGAGCTCCTCAGACAAAAACAGGCTACAACAATTTATTACTACCACCAAACCAGCACTCCAAGAAATGCTAAAGGGACTGGTGTAAAAAGAAGACATAGAGATAAGGAGAACAGAGAAGAACACAGGCATAAAAAGTAAAAATGACAACAAATAAGTACCTATCAATAATAACCTTAAGTGTAAATGGCTTAAATGCTCCAATCAAAAGGCATAGAGTAGCTGAATGGATAAGAAAACACGATCCATATATATGCTGTCTATAATAAACTCACCTCAGAACAAATGACTCACACAAAAGGAAAGTGAAGGGATGAAAAAAAAATTTCCAGGCACATGGAAATGGGAAAAAAAGTTGGGGTAGCAATATTCATATCTGACAAAATAGACTTCAAAGTGAAAGCCATAATAAAAGACAATGAAGGCCACTTCATAATACTAAAGGGATCAATACAACAAGAGGGATATAACTCTGGTAAACTTATAGGCATCCAAAACAGGAGCATCCAAATACATAAAAAATCTGGAGGATTTTAAAGGAGGGATGGACAGCAATACAATCATAGTGACAGACTTCAACATCCCACTGACATCACTGGATAGATCTAGACAAAAACATCTACAAGAAAACAGCAATCCTAAATGTCTGACTAGATCAGATGGAATTAATTGACATTTATAAAACATTTTACCACAAAGCTGCAGAGTATACATTCTTCTCAAGTGCACATGGGACATTTTCAAAGGTAGACCACATGCTAGGATACAAACTAAGTCTCTACAAGTTCAAGAAGATTGAAATCATATGAAGCATCTTCTCATATCACAATGGCATGAAATTAGAAATCAACTACAATAAAAACACCCCAAAACATTCAAACACATGGAGGATAAATAGCATGTTATTAAAGAATGAATGGGTTACCAATGAGATCCATGAAGAAATAAAAAACTTCCTGGAAACAAATGATAATGAACACAAAACCAAAAATCTATGGAACACAGTGAAAGCAGTCCTGAGAGGGAAGTTCATAGCATTACAGGCCTACTTCAAAAAACAAATAAAACTTGCAATAAGTTTTTAAACCCTACAATTTAAAGAATTACACAGAGAACCACAAAAAAAGATCAGAGTAATTAGAAGGAAAGAAATAATAAAAATCAGAGTGGAAATAAATGACATGGAGACTAGACACAATACAAAAAATCAATAAAACCAAGAGCTGATTCTTTAAAAAGATAAATAAGATTGATGAACCTTTAGCCAGACTCATCAAGAAACAAAGAGAGAGGACCCAGATAAACAAAATCAGAAATGAAAGAGGTGAAGTAACAACTGGCCCCATAGAAATGCAAAGATTGTAAAAAAATACTATGAAAGACTATATTCCAACAAGCTGCACAGCTTGGACGAAATGGACATATTCCTAGAAAAATACAATCTTCCAAACTCAATCAGGTAGAATTAGAAAACTTTACTAGGCCTATAACTATTGATGACATTGAAGCAATAAACAAAAAACCCCCAGCAGCCCTAACCAGTTTGGCTCAGTGGATAGAGTGTCGGTCTCAAGGGTCCCAGGTTTGATTCTAGTCAAGGGCATGTACTTTGGTTGCGGGCACATCCCCAGTAGGAGGTGTGCAGGAGGCAGCTGATCCATGTTTCTCTCTCACTGATGTTTCTAACTCTATCCTCTCCCTTTCTCTCTGTAAAAAAAATCAATAAAATATATTTTTAAAAAAAACCCAGCAAATAAAAGCCCTGGTCTGGATGGCTTTACAGGGAAGTTTTAGTAAACATTCAAAGAAGAACTAACACTGATACTCCTCAAACTATTCCAAAAAATTCAAGAGGAAGGAACACTTCCAAGTTTTTTTTACCAGGCTAGCATTATCCTAATTCCAAAACCAGATAAAGACACTACAGAGAAAGAGAATTACAGGCCAATATCCCTGATGAACATAGATGCTAAAATCCTTAACAAACTATTAGCAAATTTAATCCTGGAATACATTAAAATGATCATACACCATGACCAAGTGAGATTTATTAAAGGGATGCAAGGCTGGTACAATATCCACAGATCAATAAATGTAATATATCACATATACAAATTAGAAGGCAAAAGATCACATGATCATATAAATTGATGTACAGAAAGCTTTTGACAAAATCCAACACCTTTTTAAAAATATATTTTATTGATTTTCTACAGAGAGGAAGGGAGAGAGAGAATTAGAAACATCGATGAGAGAGAAACATCGATTAGCTGCCCTTGACCAGAATCGAACCTGGGACCTTTTAGTCCGCAGGCCGATGCTCTATCCACCGAGCCAAACCGGTTAGGACTCCAACACCTTTTTAATAAAAACTCATGGCAAAGTGGAAGTAGAGGAATTATACTTCAACATAATAAAGGCCATATATGACAAACCTACAGCCAACATCATATTCAATAGGCAAAAACTAAAATCACTTCCCATAAGAACAGGAATAAAACAGGGATGTCCTCCCACTACTTTTCAATATAGTACTGGAAGTCTTAGCCTCAGTGATTGGACAAGAAGAAAAAAAATAAAAGGCATCCAAACTGGAAAGGAGGAAGTAACACTCTCATTATTCACAGATGACATGATATTGTACATAGACGACTCCAAAGACTCTACCAAAAAACTGCTACATTTAATACATGAATTTGGAAATGTAGTAGGTTACAAAATTAACACCCAGAAATTGATGGTATTTTTATGAACTTTCAGAAAGAGAAACAAAAAAAAATCCCATTTACCATTGCAACCAAAACATTAAGATACTAATAAACTTAACCAAGGAAGCAAAAGACCTCTACTCAGAAAACTACGAGATGTTGAAAAAAGAGATAGATGAAGACATAAACAAGTGGAAGAAAATACCATGTTCATGGACTGGTAGAATCAACATCATTAAAATGTCCATACTACCCAAACCAATCTATACATTCAATGTAATTTCTATTAAAATATTAACGACATACTTCATAGATCTAGAACAAACACTCCAAGAATTTATATGGAACCAAAAAAGACCCTGAAAAGCCACAGCAATCTTGAGAAAGAACAAAGTTGGAGAAATCACAATACCAGATATCAAGTGATACTACAAAGAAAATGTACTAAAAACAACCTGGCACTGGCAAAAGAACAGACATAGAGATCAGTGGAACAGAACAGACACACAAGAAATCAACCCAAACCATTATGCTCAATATTTGACAAAGGAAGCAAGAGCATACAATGGAGTCAAGACAGTCTCTTCAATAAATGGTGCTGGGAAAACTGGACAGGTACATACAAAAAAAATGAAACTAGATCACCAACTTAAAGCATATACAAGAATAAACTCAAAATGGATAATAGACTTAAATGTAAATTGGAAAACCATAAAAATCTTAGAAGAAACCATAGGCAGTAAAATCTCAGACATCTCTCACAGCAATGTGTTACAGATCCATCTCCTATGGCAAAGGAAACTAAGGAGAAAATAAACAAATGGGACTACATCAAAATAAAAGGCTTCTACACAACAGAAGGAACCATCAATAAAATGAAAAGAGAGACCACTGTATGGGAGAACATATTTGCCAATACATCTGATAAGGGGTTAATATCCAAAATATATAAGGTACTCATACAACTTAACAAAAGGAAGACAAACAATCTAATAAAAAATGGACAAAGAACCTAAATAGAGACTTCTCCAAAGTGGATATACAGAAGGCCAAGAGTCATGAAAAGATGCTCAGTCACCAATAATCCAAGAGATGCAAATCAAAACAATGAGGTATCACCTCATACCTGTCAGAATGGCTATCATCAACAGATCAATAAGCAGCAAGCGTTGGTGAGAACATGGAGAAAAGGGAACCCTAACACACTGCTAGTGGTAATGCAGACTGGTGCAATCACTGTAGAAAACAGTATGGAGTTTCCTTTAAAAAGTTAAAAATGGTACTGCCATTTGACCCAATAATCCCACTTCTAGTAATATATCCTAAGAAATCAGAAACATCAATCAGAAAGAATATATGCACCCCTATGTTCATATTAGCACAATGTACAATAGCTAAGATTTGGATATAGCCCAAATGCCCACCAGCAGATCAGTGGATCAAAAAACAGTGGTACATTTACACAATGGAGTAGTACAGCTATAAAAAAGAAGGAACTCTTACCATGTGAAACAGCATGGATGTACCTGGAGAATATTATGCTAAGTGAGGCAAGCCAGTCAGAGAAAGATAAGTATCACATGATCTCATATATGGAATCTAATGAAAAAATAAAACTATGAACAAAATAGATCCAGAGATTTAGAACCATGAAGAGACTGAATTTCAGTGGAAAGGTGAGGGTGAGGGTTATGGGGGGAGAGGGCGGGGGATTAACCAGGGAACTTCTATGCATATTTGCATAGCTCATGGACACAGTGTGGCAAAGGTTTGGGAGAGGTGGATGAAGGGAGGAGGGGGTCAATGGGGAAAAATAACAACAACAAAAACCCAAAGCAGACATCTGCAATATTTTCAACAATAAATATAAATTAAAAACAAAACACAACAAATCATTCATCCACTTTTAGTTGGAGCTAAAGATATTTTCAATAACTAACTTCTATATTTCAGGATTTTATTGGTTTACATCATGTTTTGGGGTTAAAGTCAGTGCAGCCTGATGAATTTCTGTTGGAATTATCGGAAACAACTAAATCTCAAGTCATAATGATTCTAAGTAAGGTGCAATATAGCATGCTAATAAAGTGATGTTAGTGACATCTCTGAGATTATCTTGCCAAAAGACTCAAGTATGGTTGGTTTAACATACTTGCTACATTTGAAGCTGTTTATAAGTTTTATAGAAAGTATGGTCTATTCTGCCCCACAAATACTTTGAATATAATCTAATATAATAAAAGAGTAATATGCAAATTGACCATTACCCGAGACACCTAAGCCATGCCCACAAGCCAAGCCACACCTCCCAGCCAATCAGAGCGGCTGTATGCAAATTAACCCAGCCAAGATGGAGGCCAGCAGCCATGGAGCTAGAGCAAACCAGAGGCTTCTGTTGCAACTGCCTGCCTAGGCTGGCTGAGCCTCTGCTCACAGCCATGCCCATCAGCCAATCAGAGCAGCTGTATGCAAATTAACCCAGCCAAGATGGAGGCCAGCAGCTACAGAGCTAGAGCAAACCAAAGGCTTCTGTTGCAGCTGCCTGCCTAGGCTGGCTGAGCCTCTGCTCATGGCCACGCCCACCAGCCAATCAGAGCGGCTGTATGCAAATTAACCCAGCTAAGATTGAGGCTGACAGGGCGGCTCTGCACTGGGAGCCTCCGTGGCCAGCATAGCTGTGCCATGTGTGTCAGCTCAGTGGGGGGGGGGTCTGGCCTGGAGACTCCTCGGGGTATCCAGGAGCACCCATCCCATGTCCACTGCCTGGCTCCGCCCCCTGGGGGCTTCCCCAGGGCATTCGGGAGTGCAGGGGCCTCTGTGGGGCATGCAGGAGCAGCCGTCCTGGGTCTGCTGCCTGGCTTTGTCCCCCGGGTGCCTCCTTGGGGTGTCCAGGAGTGCCCATCCTGAGTCTGCAACTTGGCTCTGCCCCAAGGGCCTCCACAAGGCGTGCGGGAGCTTCTGCTGCACAGTGCAGAGAATCTGAAGCCAGTCCACTGCCCGGCTCCACCCTGGGTGTGTTTGCTCAGCAGCAGGGCCCCACAGAGGGATCCTGCACCAGCGTCCGCCCCTGGCTTGCCACCCAGCTCTGTGCCAAGTGTGTCCCCTCAGCAGTGGGGGCCCACCAGGCATGTATGATCGTGGGCCCTCTGGTGGGAAACGTCCAGGTCTGCATTCACTAGCCCTCCCACCCACCAGTGCATAAACCCTGAAGGGGTTGTGGGCAGCCTGAAAATGTCCCTCAGCCCCTCACCCAGGCTGGCCAGGCATGCCAGCAGGTGGACATCCCCCCTCCGAGGTGTCCTAGACTGCAAGAGGGCACAGACCAGGCTGAGGGACCCCCACCCCCCGAGTGTACAAATTTTTGTGCACCAGGCCCCTAGTATATATTAAACACCATATTGAAAATGCGTTTAATTCCTTTGGTTCAGTTACTTTTGTTAATTAGATGAGCCATAATGAATAAGGAACAAAAAGGCACAGTAGTTCTCATTTTGAAGATCAAGGGGCCTATTTTATATACTTTATTTAAGTTAAACCAGTTTTCTGATGGTGCTAAAAAATGAGAGAGAAAATGCATGACTGAGAATCACTTCAAAATAATAAAGTAAAGATTAATTTTCACCATCAAATGAACTGAACTGCTTTTAGCCAATCAAGACACATAAAGAGGTATGGGCACATTTAGTAGAGTATCCTTTGAGGGTGATACAGCTTTATAAGTTTTTGAGTTTACTATGACTTCTCCAGACAACAAACTATTTCTAATGTCTAGTCGTGTGACCATATAATGAACGTTACATTACTTGTTTTAGGCTATGGCTACTATGGCAAGGCTACTGGTCTTTTTTCTCCTCCAAACTGAACTTCAAAATACTGAGTTGTGAAAGGTGGTAAAAGAAAACTGTACTTACATGCAGGATAAACTGAGGTAACTAAATAACTAGTATATTTCAGTTCTATTAGAAAAAATATTTTGTAATAGTAAGACCAATAAATAAAATTATGTTGACGTATGTAACATACCCACACACCACTAGAATGATATGGTAGTAATTCCACTATGAGATGTACTTGTTGATTCATTAAACAAAGATTTTCAAAGCATATCTGGGCACACTAGGAATGCTGAGAATATAGGAAAAGGCTATCAAAATATTTAACAGCTAGAACAGGAAAGGTACTGGCTGGTCAATATGGATATTTGATATAAACAACCAATATAATCTAACAAGGACATATACTGGCTGCATATCAGCCTTGGCTAGAGAATGAAGAAGATAGAGGCCTTTGCTTCTAGTGGATTTCTATCCAGATATCTGCTATGTGTTTATAACCACACTGTTTAGGCAAGTCCTCCAAACCACAGTATAAATATTATGATGCAACTGGCTAGAATTAAGGGAATACGAGTAATGAACAAATAGGGCAGTGTTAAATTACATTGATTCATCAAATATTTTTGAATGACTACTTTGTACCAGACACTATTTTTTCTCTAAGTTTACAGCAGTGAATAATATTTTTAAAAAGCTCCAGCCTTTCAGGACCATATGAAAGGGTGGTAGCTTCAGTAGGCAGACAGTTAACATAATGTAATTAATATCATATAGCTGTATGGAAACAAATAAACAAATAAATGAAATAATGTCAAGTGCTATGAAGAAAAAATAAGAGTAGATAGAGAAGGCCTCTTGAAGGAGATAATATTTGAATCAAGAACTGAATGATGTAAACCTATATGAATATCTTGTTGAGGAACCTTCCTGGAGGAAGGAACAGCAATTACACAAAACACTGAGTCTTATATTGAATGTGTGAGGAACACCAAAGAGCTCAGTGCGACTATAGCTCAGCCAAGCAAAGTGTTAAGAAAATTCATAGACCTAGCTGGTTTTGCTCAGTGGATAGAGCATTGGCCTGCAGACTGAAGGGTCCCAAGTTGGATTTCAGTCAAGGGCAAATTCCTGGGTTGCATGCTCAATCCCCAGTTGAGGGCATTCAGGAAGCAGCTGATCAATGATCCTCTCTCATCATTGATGTTTCTCTCTCTTCCTCTCCTTTCCTCTCTGAAATCAATAAAAATATATTTTTTAAAAGAAAACTCATAAATAGAAGGATTGGACTTGTAATCCTGTTACCTCTGTGCTCTAACTAACTTCATAAACTGGTCACAAATAAACTACAAATGAATAGGAAGAAAGTAATTAAACTAAAATCACAAACCTAAAAATAGGGATTGCTGGTAATAGGTTTAATATAAGTGTTCCTGACCCCAAACAAAGCCAAAGTTCTTTTTTCCCTAAAGATATAGATAAAAATATACATCCTCAATGAGTACAGATGGACACTACCCAGATGACTCAGGGAGTACTTTACTGAAATTCAATGGCTAGATACAATGTGCATGCCTATTTAGATATTCCAGCAGTAATGTCTTTTCAGCTGATTAAGAATGGCAGTCCTTAAAGCCCTCCTAAAAAAAGGTACCTGAGTGCCAAGCTCTGTAAATTTTATAATTATTATCCTTTTTGTTTTAGCCAAGTGCAAAGAGCTATGCTATGAAATTATAAATTTATTACAAAGTTAAAGTAACATGGATTATCTCGCTATGCCCAATTGCCAAACTTAGTCAAACACCTTGAATCTCTTGCACATTTCCATAGACTGCACCTCCAAGTCTCTCAGCAGTTACTTCCCTGTACTCAGTGTTAAGGTGTGGAACTTTGGCCTGGCCAGTGTGGCTCAGTGTTTGAGTGTCAACCTATGAACCAGAAGGTTATGGTTCAACTCCCAGTCAGGGCACATGCCCAGGTTGTGGATTTGATCCCCAGTGTGGGGCATGTTGGAGGCAGCCAATCAATGATCCTCTCTCATCATTGATGTTTCTATCTCTCCCTCTCCATTCCTCTCATTCAATAAAGACTAGAGGCCCGGAGCATGAATTCATGACCAGTGGGGTCCCTTGGCCTGGTCTGTGGGATCAGGCTGAAACCTGCTCTCCGACATCCCCCGAGGGGTCCCAGATTACGAGAGGACACAGGCCAGGTTGAGGGACCTCACTGGTGCATGATTGGGGCTGTGGAGGGACATGATAGGTTGGCCAGCTGAGGAGGGACCGCAGGAGGGCTCCAGTGCATGTCCAGCCGTCTTGCTCAGTCCTGATTGGCCGGACCCCAGCAGCAAGCTAACCTACCAGTTGGAGCATCTGCCTCCTGGTGGTCAGTGTACATCAAAGTGACTGGTCAACTGTCTGCCCCCTGGTGGTCAGTGCACGTCATAGTGAGCGATTGCATGGCTCTAGCATATCATTAGCATAGTACACTTTGATTGGTTGAATGGATGACCAGACGACTGGACACTTAGCATATTAGGCTTTTACTATATAGGATGTTGGACTTTGTTTCTCCTGATGGTCTCTAGTAATATTCATAATTGATAATGTTTCTCCATTCCATTCCCCTTCAAAAGGCAGAAATTCACTTACAAGGGAGATAACAGAAATGTTTCAGAAGTAAATATAGAAAATATGTGCTAAATGACTTATGTCTATATTGTCCATTATGGAAACACTCGTCACATGTGTCTATCAAGCACTTGAAATATGGCTAGTCAGAGTTGAAGATTTAGTATGAAAGAAAGAATGTAAAATATTCAATTAGATATTTTGGATATATGATCAATTACATAAAGTGTATTTAAAGTAATTTCACCTGTTTCTTTTTACTTTACTATGTGGATACTATAAAATTTTAAATGATATATGTGGTTTACATTGTATTTCTACTGGACAATGCTGGTTTTGACTATCCAGAACACTTCACAAAAATATCTGATGTTTCTCTTTTAGCACCCTATCATAGAACCTGCCATGTTATATTGAAGATATCTATATGTGGGACTCATCATTATTAAACACTCAAAGAACAAGTATCATGTCTTCCTCAGTTTTCTATCCCTGGTACATAGCTCAGCACCTGGCAGTCAGGCAAATACTCTGCTCATGTACTGCTGATAGGACTGTAAAGTAGTCAAGTGGCTTTGCAAAGCAATTTGTGATATCTAGAAAATTTAAATTGGGAATAGTCCTTGACCAAGGTATTATTTTAGGAAACTGCACTAAATAAATAATCACATTGTGTGCATAAAGGGATATGCAAAAGCAAATTCATTATCGCCTTGCTAATATAATGACTGCTATTATAGTGATACAACAACAACCCCCTCCCACCACCAATATATCCATTTATGGGATACTATGACATCCTATGTAAGAATCTTAAGGACTAATACTGAGAACCTGTCCATTTGGAGAAAACTAAAGAGATGACAACTAAGTGTATTGCAGAATATCAAATAGGATCCTGGA
This sequence comes from Murina feae, assembly GCA_004026665.1. Lineage (NCBI taxonomy): Eukaryota > Metazoa > Chordata > Mammalia > Chiroptera > Vespertilionidae > Murina > Murina feae. Next base: position 1,105 of record PVJC01023435.1, on the reverse strand, counting down.
ACAGAAAAAAAAGGTAATAGAAAAACTCTCAGTTGAGTTAACAGCATCAGACCATTATTAAAGTCTTAGTTTTCATAATTGTACTGTGGTGATACAAGATGTTAACACTGGCAGGAGCTGAGTGACAGGTGTATAGGAATTCTGTGCAACTTCAACTTTTCTGTAAATCTAAATTTATGTCAAAATAAAAAGCCAAAAAGGGAGAAAAAGTGAACCAGTGTTGTGCTGCAGCTGGTTGTACACATTTTACCAATTCCACCTTCAGTGACTTTACAGTGATACTTGAAATTGCCCATGGCAGGTATATAAACACTCTAGAAATAAGAAAAAGGTACAAATCAAAGTGGTTTTTTTTTTTTACCTAGATAGCAGGCTATTAAACATTTATCAGCACACCACTGGATGACCTATATGTTTTGACATGGAAAGAGCTCTGAGATTTGTAGGAAAAACATTGTATAACAATGCATATCTGATGATCCTATTTAAGTAAAGAAAATATGTGTCTCCATATATGTATATCTATACTAATAAAAGAGTAATATGCTAATTAGACTGGGAAACCTTCCAGACGTCCTTCTGGACAAAGCCAGGGGCTTGGCCAGCCTGCAAACTGACCCCAAACAGCCCTCAGACCCTTGCCCAGGCTGGCCATGATCCCCAGCAGGGACCCACACCCTGATGGGGGTGTGGCCAGCCTGAAAACAGCCATCAGCCCCTCACCCAGGCAGGCCCCACTCTCCAAGCGAACCCCCACCCAGATCCAAGACCCACTTCAGGGCAGATCAGCCAGCCCCCATCCATGCACCAGGCCTCCATCTATACTAATAAAAGGGTAATATGCTAATTAGACCAGGAGGCCTTCTGAGAGAACTTCTGGACATCCTTCTAGACAAAGCCATGGTGGTTGGGGCTGAGGCAGAGGCAGTTAGGGGTGATCAGGCCAGGAGGGGAGGGCAGTTGGGGGTGATCAAGCTGGCAATGGGGGGGCAGTTGGGAGTGAGAAGACCAGTGAGGGGACAATTGGGGGCGAGCAGGCTGGCAGAGAGGGTGGTTAGGGGTCATCAGGCAGGCAGGCAGGTGAGCAGTTAGGAGCCAGTAGTCC
>PVJC01023434.1:0-26414 GCA_004026665.1 Murina feae | reverse complement strand
GGAGTGTGGCAGCGGTGGCAGAAGCATGGTGGTGGGGGCAGGGTGGGCAGCGGGGTGCAAAGTGGTCCATCTGCAGCTCCAGGTTGGAGCCCAGGCCGGCCATGGGCACCGCCTGCCTGGTCACCCAGAGCAGCAACAGGAGCAGCGGCAGTGGCGGGGGTCACCAGCTCCTGGCCCTGAATGCCATCGGGGGGCGGTGAGGAGAGGCACGGAGATGGCGGGGGTACAAATAGCTCGGTCAGCGGCGTTTGCAAACTTGGAAATGAATCCCAGACCTCCCCAGGCCACAGCCATCACCCCCTGGGCCTCGTACCAACTATAATTTCCCACCTTATTTCTTCTGTCCTCTTCTAATAAACAACAGAACAGGAGAAAAACTAAGACTTTCTTATCCTGGGAGAAAAATGATGAGATGCTGGGTGTTATCCTTAACCATTGGGAAGACACTTTATAATCCTGTTTCTTGAGACAACATTCTGGTGTTCTCCTGCTCAATATTTAAAAGTACTGGATGAAGACACACTGTTTAAGTAAATTAAGCCAGCACTCGTTCAACAAATAGGTATTAAGTCCACAACTGGGCCTGGTAGTAAGCATTAGAGATATGGTGATAAACAAACAAAAAGTCTACACATTTACGCAGCTCTGGTTTTCCAATCAACAAGTCACACACATAACGAAGATCGGTCTGTCTATGATGTTATCACCAACCAAATTTGCATAAATCCCAAGAAATTTGATGAAGGTACAAGACACAGCCCCTTTACAATGTGCTCAATCTAGCAAATGAAAGAAAGTGAAAGAACAATACAAGAAAATACTTGCTAAATGAAAACCAAAAATTAGCCGGTGACCTCTGAGGAAAGTGATTTTTGAAGCCATGGATTTTGAAAGAGGATTGAGCTCAGAAGATTTGGCTTAGAGGAGAGAAGACAATCCTGATAAGAGAAAGGCAGAAAACAAATGCATGGAAAGCAAATTGCCAGGAAATGATTAGGGTCTTCTGAGAAACAGAATGAGGAGAAATATTTGGGGAGAAAATAGAAAGAAATCTTAGAGAGAGGTGCATGAGCCAGAACATGGATAGTCTCAAACAAAGCAAAAGTCCCATTTTGGGGGGGAAGGAGGGAACTTCTGAGAGCAGAACAGATAACAGGTAGCAAAATGTTTATCTGAAGATTTTCATATGGCTCTGGGGCCAAGGGATAAGATGAACAAAATGAATGGAGAATGAATCTGAATTACATTTCTGTATCTTTAATGTGCTTCTTTAAAGACTGAAGTATAGACTCCACTTTTTAAAAAATGTTTTTATTGATTTTTAGAGAGAGAAAGGAAGGGAGAGGGATAGAGAGATAGAAACATCAATGAGAAAGAAATATCTATCGGCTACCTCCTGCACCTATTGGGGATTGAGCCTGCAACCTGGGTATGTGCCCTGACTAGAAATTCACTGGTGACCTCTTGGTTCATGGGTCAATGCTCAACCACTGAGCCATACCAGCAGGGCCAGACACTATGTGATCATACCACCTAATTAGATATTTCTAGATCCCCACTATTTAGAGCATTCTTTTTAGCTTCCATACTTTCTACAAATCCACTTTTTGCTTAAATCCTCATCCAGAACAGGTTTTTTCATTGATTCTAGAGAGAGAGAAAGGAAGAGGGAGAAAGAGAGAAACATCAAAAACATCAATGTGAGATAGAGACATCAATCAGCTGCCTCACACATGAGCTCCAACCGGGGATTGAACCTGCAACCTGGATATGCACCCTGACTGGGAATTGAACCCACAAACCTTTGGTGTATGGGATAATGCTCTAATCACACAGCAGCTCCATTCAGGGCTCTACAAATCCATTTTTATCATTCCCTTCTAAACATTATTTCCCAGAAGCCTTCTCTAATGGAACCCCAAAAGTGATGCTAATTCTACTTTGTATCCTCCTTAGCCTTTAAGTATTTTGTTTCCTCTTAAGTTATTGCTCAACTTGCAAATTCTCAGTTAATCCAGATGCAAGCTCTATGAGTTTTGCTTATTACTATAGAATATGAGTTCAGGATATTGTCATTATATTCAAGTATCATTTTTATCCTATACTAGGGGCCTGGTGCACAAAAATTTGTGCACTTGGGAGGTCCATCAGCCTGACCTGTGCCCTCTTGCAGTCTGGGACCTCTCTGGGGATGTCCACCTGCTGGTGTGCCTGGTCAGCCTGAGTGAGGGGCTGATGGCTGTTTGCAGGCTGGCCAAGACCCCCAGTGTGGATCCTCATCCCATTGGGGTGTGGCCAGCCTGGGTGATGGGCTGAGGGCCATTTTCAGGCTGCCCAGAGCCCCTTCAGGTTTTGGGTCCTTACTGGGGTGCCTGGCCAGCCTGGGTGAGGGGCTGATGGCTATTTGCAGGCTGGCCAAGCCCCCCAGTAACCTCCCTCACCCCATTGGGGTGTAGCCAGCATGGGTGAGGGGCTGATGGCTGTTTGCAGGCTGGCCAAGTCCCCCAGTAACATCCCTCACCCCACTGGGGTGTGGCCAGCATGGGTGAGGGGCTGATGGTTGTTTTCAGAATTTCTATCTGCCTCCAGCTCCCATTGACCCAATGTCCCAGCAAGGCTGGCTGGACGCAGGTTCTGGGGTTTGTTTATTTTCTATAATTGATACACTCTTCCTTTAAGCTGGGGCCTAGTAACGAAACCTCCTCTCTGTTTCAGCTCTGGCTTCTATAATGAAACAATGTTTAATTAGAAGTCAGGCCGGGCCTGCTGTTTGCTTCAGCTCCTAGGATTGAAACATTTGTTGCAAATATGTTGTTCCCTGGAGCGGAGAGAAGCCCAGGCAGTCCACAGAGAGTTTCACTCCTGCTGCAACGGATGCTGCCTGTTTACTCAGGTCCCTGAGTGCCGGCCTCCATGTTGGCTGGGTTAATTTGCATACAGTCGCTCTGATTGGCTGGTGGGCGTGGCTTAGGCTTCCCAAAGAAATGGTTAATTTTAATATTACGCTTTTATTAGTTAGGATAATAAAAGGGTAATATGCAAATTGACCCTAACAGCAGAACCACTGGGAATGACTGGTCACTATGACACACACTGACTACCAGGGGGCAGACGCTCAATGCAGGAGCTTCCCCCCGGTGGTCAGTGCACTCCCACAGGGGGAGCTCTGCTCAGCCACAAGCCAGGCTGAAGACTGCCAGCACAGCAGTGGTGGAGGGAGCCTCTCCTGCCTTCTCAAGAGTGCTAAGGATGTCCGACTGCAGCTTAGGCCTGCTCCCTGCTCCAAGTGGACATCCCCCAAGGGCTCCTGGGTTGCCAGAGTGATGTCTGATTGCCAGTTTAGGTCAAATCACCCAGGGAGCGGGCCTAAGCCAGCAGGTGGATATCCCCTGAGGGGTCCCAGACTGCAAAAGGGCATAGGCCGGGCTGAGGGACCCCACCCACCCTTCCCCCATTCCCTTCCCTCCCTCCCTTCCCCCCGACTGCTCCCTACCCCTCACTGAGTGCACAAATTTTTGTGTGCACCAGGCTTCTAGTTTACTTCATCAAAGCATTTCTTCTTTCAACATCACATCCCTTTTCAGGTTTACAACATTGCATGAAATAAGGACCCTTTTATTATACATTTTGTTTAAATTTCTAAGTTATTTTACTAATATCATTATACCAATACTCAAATTTAATCATTTAATAATATCAATTCACTTCACTTAAAAATGGAAATAATATTTGCAGCTAAACATTTACTTTTTATTTCCCTTTCCTGATTCCTTGTTCTGTCTGCTCTAAGTTACTATTTATTTGAATATAATATATAGTTGGCAATTCAGTTTGTCTGGATTAGGGATCTTGCATTGGAATACTTAATGAATATCCCAGGTTTTCATAATATGCATCCAATTTTGAGAAACATTACTTTTATCTAGGACACTGCTTCTCAAATTTTAATATGCTTATGGTATATTACCTAGAGATCTTGTTAAATTGCAGCTTTTGAGTTAGCAGATCTGGGTGCACCTGAGATGTGCATTTGTAACAAGCTCTCAGGTGATAGAGGACCACATTTTAAAGTAACAAGGCTCGGGGGGATGCAAATACTTAGAAATGAAACTGTAAAGATATATGTGCATCTTCAGTATTATTTGCTGTTTTCAAATTGTTCACATATTTATGTTTTTTTTCATTATCATATGACATTCTATTTTCTGACACCCTCATTACCCAAGTATTATCTAATTTTTAAAGTTTTACCCTATGGATTTGAAATTGTGTTCTTTGAATTTAAATTTTTCTATTAATGAAGTTTCACTACTTTAGTCATCACATTTTCCTCTTTTATGAATTCCTTCATCCATTTTTAATAACATGTTCTTTTTCTTTCTTTTTTTTAAACTTATTGAAATTATTTACATATTCAGAGTACTAATCTTTTTGCTTGTTTGTATAAATTCATTATAAATATGTCCTAAAAAGCCACCACTTCACTTACATTTATTTATGGTGTCATATGTTTATACCATATATAAACATGTCATGTATATGTTTATACATGTAAACATATATATTGTGTGTTTTGTATATATATGTATGTATGCATATATTTACATGTACACATGTTTTTAAATTTAACATGGCTACTTCTGTTGATATTTTTCATTATGGTGTGTGTTTTATGTCTTACTCCTTCCCAACTTCAATAAAATAAAGTTACTTTATATTTTTTAAACATTTAAATATTTTACTTTTAATATTTAGGCTTTTAATATATGTCTAGCTTATTTATATTCATGATGTGAGATCAGGATCCACTTTTGTATTTTTCCTAAGGTAGTTGAATTTCTTAATACTACTGATTGAATTATATGTTCCTTTCCCCTAATTTCTAGCAATTAATCATCTAAACCTCTGAGTGAGTTTGTTCTGGGCATTTTATATGTTTTATATAAATCAGTTTCATTCTGGTTGTATTTTTCCACAGTTTTATAATTTTTAAGGGTGTGAAAGAATTAATTTATCTTTCTTTTTTCTCTTAGTCAAGGTGGTTGTGGCTAATCTTTGTCCTCTACCCTTCAATATTAATACCAGGTTAACCTTGTGGAACCCTGTGAATACAAATGGAAGTTTTAATGTAATTTAAAATTCTTGGAAGTATTGAGGAAAAATTAAGATACTTTTATTGTATGTTAGCTAAAGGCTCACCATTTTTATCAGTTTTAATAATATGTAACTTCTCCTGAATATTCTGCAAAGACAATTATATTATACTAGAGGCTCAGTGTATGAAATTTGTGCATTTAGGGGGCAGGGTTCCCTCAGCCTGGTTTGCAAGAGGGTGTAGACCAGGCCGAGGGACCCCACCGGTGCATTATCCATGCCAGGGATAATGCACCGGTGGGGTCCCTCGGCCTGGCCTACACCCTCTTGCAATTATGTTCAAACAAATTATGTTCAAAAAAATTCAAACAAATTATGTTCAAACAAATTATGTTCAAAAAAATTCAAACAGCCATTCCATAAGGGAGGGATGCAGGAGGTTGGGCAACTGGGAAGGGACCATAGGAGGGTTCCAGGGTGTGTCTGGCCCATCTCCCTTAGTCCCAGTCAGCTGGACCCCAGCAGCAAGCTAACCTATTGGTCAGAGCGTCTGCCCCCTGGTGGTCAGTGCACATCATACTGACCTGGCCTTAACTTATCACTAGCACTTTATGCTTTGATTGGTTGAATGGCCAACCAGACAACAGGACACTTACCATATTATGCTTTTATTATATAGGACTAGAGGCTTGGTGCAGGAAATTCATGCATGGGGGGGTTCCTCAACCTGGCCTGCACCCTCTCCAATCCAGGACCCCTCAGGGGATGTCTGACTGCTTCTCGCAATTGGGGCTGCTGGCTTCCATCCGCTCGTCTGCCTTCCTGCCTGATCGCCCCTAACCACCTCTGCCTGCCTGCCGGATTGCCTCGAAATGCTCCCCTGATGGCTTGATCACCCCTAACTGCCTCTGCATCACCCCACACCCAGGACCCAGGATTCCCTCCTCCAAGTGGTTGCAGGCATTCAGGGACCAGGACCTCAGGGCAGGTGACTTGTCCCTCTCTTGGGCCACAGACACAGGTGCAGCTGTTGGTGCCTGGGACTGGGTGGCGGGCAGCTTGTCCCTCTCCCAGGCTGCAGGTGCAGGAGCAGCTGTTGGTGCCCAGGACTGTGGGAGGGGGGGCAGCTTGTCCCTCTCCTGGGCTACAGCTTGGTTGATCCCCATTCCTCTCTCCCCAGTATTGAGTGTCTGAGCCATTAAGGCGTGATGGCATGACGTGTGATGGCCATTTGCATATTAGCTCTTTATTATATAGGATACTAGAGGACTAGTGCATGGATTCATGCATTGATGGGGTCCCTGGGCCTGGACTGTGGGGATTGGACCAAAACCAGCTCTCTGACATTCCTGGGATTGTGAGAGGGCACAGATGAGACCTAGGAACCCCCTCAGTGCAGGATGCACTGGGCCTCTAGTGTGCATATAAGATCTTTGATTAATCTCTTCCCACCTTCCCCCCGCCCCTCTGAGATTCATCAGTCTATTCCTTGTTTCCACACCTGTGGTTTCTGCTCCTGCATTGAGTGTTGGTCCCCTGGTGGTCAGTGTGCATCATAGCTACTGGTTGGCCAGTTGGCCAGCTGCTTAAGCTTTTATATATATACTAGAGGCCCAGTGCACAAAAATTTGTGCACTTGTGGGGGAGGAGGGTGCCTCAGCTTGGGCTATGCCCTCTCACAGTCTAGGACCCCTCGGGGCATGTCCAACTGCTGGCTTAGGCCCACTCCCTGGGGTATCAGGCCTAAGCTAGCAGTCAGACATCCTTAACACTGCCTAGGAGGCAGGAGAGGCTCCCACCACCACTACTGTGCTGGCAGCCGTCATCCTGGCTTATGGCTGAGCAGAGCTCCTTCTGTGGGAGTGCACTGAACACCAGGGGACATTTCTGGCATTGAACATCTGCCCCCTGGTGGTCAGTGTGTGTCATAGTGACCAGTCATTCCCAGTTGTTCTGCTGTTAGGGTCAATTTGCATATTACCCTTTTATTATATAGGACAGAAGCCTGGTGCACAGCTGGTTTGCCCTGAAGGGTGTCCTGCTGGGGTTCCTAGCCAGCCTGGGTGAGGAGCTGAGGGCTGCTTTCAGACTGGCCACATCCCCTTCAGGGTGGAGTTCACCACTGGGGTGCCTGGTCAGCATGGGCTAGGGGTTGATGGCTGTTTGAAGGCTGGTAAAACCCCCCAGGAGGAACCCTCACCCCATGGGAATATGGCCAGCCTAGGTGAGGGGTTGAAGGCTTTGTCAGCCTGGCCACAGCCCCTTCAGGGTGGGGGTCTATACTGGGGTGCTTGACCAGCCTGGAGGTCTATACTGGGGTACCTGTCCAGTCTGAGTGAGGGGCTGAGGGCCATTATCAGGCTGGCCATGGCTGCAGGCTAAAAGCAGGTATCTGGCATTTATTTAACTTCTATGATTAAAACTTTGGTCCTACTCAAAGCGGCTGGCTGGAAGCAGATACTGGGTTTATTTACCTTCTGTAATTGAAACTTTGTTGCCTTGAGAAGAGCTCAGGGCCCACAGGGCAGGTGGGAATCTTGACTTCCTCCATCGCCGGGGCAGGGCAAGCTTCCTGCCTCGCTATAGCTCCCTGGCTGCTGCCATCTTTGTGACACAGTGAGGGTTAATTTGCATATTACTGTTTTGCCTGGGCAGAAGACCCCCAAGCCCCTCTGATCGCTGGCTTCACAGATCCCAGGCCACTGCGATCACCATTTCTGATCCTACCCCCTGCCATTGTCAGCTCCACCCTTGCCCCACTGACAGCCTCTGGCTAAGGCTACATGCATTTCCAGCTCCACCCATGCCCAGACCCCTCCAATCACCAGCTCTGCCCCCTGCCCAGGCCCTGAGATCGCCAGCTCCAGCCCTGCCCCACTGCTACAGGCCTGGGCAGGGAACGCCCAGGCCCCTCTGATCGCTGGCTCCACCCCTGCCCGACTGCAGCCTCTGGCCAAGGCTACAGGCCTGGGCAGGAGACCCCCAGACCCCTGCTTTGCTGGCTCCACCAGTGCCCAGGCCCCTATGATCTCTGGCTGTGCCCCTGCCCAGGCCTGAGACATCTGGCCCAGGCCTTATGCCTGGGTAGGGCACCCTCATACCCATCCGATCACCAGCTCTGCTCCTGAGCCCTCTGATCACCAGCTCTACCCTTGCCCATGCTTGAGGCCTCTGGTGAAGAACCCCCAGCCCCCTCTGATTGCCTGTTCGGCCCCTAGGGCTCCCCTCCTCCCCCACCACCTGCCTGACTAAAAGACCTGACCACTTCAGTGGTGGGGCTGAGCCCGAGGGGGCACTGCCATCTTGTGGCCATATTTGTGATGGAGTGACACCTAATTTGCATATTACTCTTTTATTAGATAGGATAGATGATCAATAACTGTTTTAGACTTTTTTCCCAATATTTACCTTTCTAACTTATTTCCTAACTTATTGAACTGCTTAGGAAGTTCAGGACAGTGCAAAATAGAAGTAGTGAAAATAGACTTTCTAACCTTGTTTCCATCTTTATAAAATATATCAGCACTTCGTAATTAAAGATAATGATACTTGTGAAGTACTGGTAGATCATTTTAGTCACATTATGAAAAAAGCTTTCTGTCCCTAGTTTACAACTTTTTGTTATAAATTATAGTCTTTTTTTCTTATGTGATGCTTTATTTAAATCTATTGACATGATCATGTCTCCTTCAGTCATTTCTGTAGAGTACTAAGTTGATAAATTGTTAATATCCCAGTCTTAGAATAAGGCATAATTTTTCATATACATTGATGATAGATTCATTCATAGTTGATAGATTCAGTATTATAATTACAATTTTTCTTTGTGCATAAGTGAAATTACTTTTCTTGGACAGTCCTTGTCCATATTTAATGTCATATTATATTGGTTTCATTAAATAAATTGGTGAGGTTTTTCTCTTTTTATTTTTAGGAAATGGTTTATAGCAATTATTTCTTTACATTCTACTTTATAAATCTACTTTTGAGTGGGTTATAAAACAGAGATTATTCCCTTAAATATTGGTAGATCTCTTCTATAAAACTGTGTGTATTATTCATTTATTTATTTGTTTGTTTGTTTGTTTGTTTTTAAATATACTTTATTGATTTTTTACAGAGAGGAAGGGAGAGAGAGATTTAGAAGTATCAAGGGGAGAGAAACATTGATCAGCTGCCTCCTGCACACCTCCCACTGGGGATGTGCCTGCAACCAAGGTACATGCCCTTGACTGGAATCGAACCTGGGACCCTTGAATCCACAGACAAACATTTCATCCATTGAGCCAAACCAGTTAGGGCTATTATTTACTTAAAAAAAAAAAAACCATTTTTAATTCATTTTAGAGAGAAAGGGAGAGAAACATCAATGATGTTTGATCACCTGCACACCCCACCACTGGGGATCGAGTCAACAGCCCAGGTATGTGCCTCACCTCCCGGTTCGTAGTTCAATGCTCAGCCACTGAGCCTTACTTACAGTCAGGCTACATTTTGCCAATAGAGACCAGTTCTCTATCTTGTGTTTCTGTCATCTTCCAAATATGAGTTTCAGTTTCAAAGGTTACGTACATAGCTGTAAAGGGGGAAATAAATTGGAGAACCATGAAAGAAAGTTTTTGTGGGCCAAGCACAGAAGTTATACACATCATATCTGTTCAGGTTCCATTGTTTAAAATTCAGTCATAAGTAACTGCAAAATATTCTGGGAAACACTCTCTAATTGTATGTCAATAAGAGAAAATGAATTTGGTGATCAAGTAGCACCCTTGCTGTATCCAGAAAAAAACAATTTATATCTCTCTACTACAAAAGTTTATTTTCTTCCCTGTGATTTTATTTAATTCCACTTGTTTTTAATAAAGTACCATTCAGCATCAAGCAACAACTCAGTTTTGTAAGGGACCATTGAGTATTACATCTCTCAGCTTGATAGGAACTATGAAATGTTGCAAACACAGCACTGTGCTGCTGACTCCCTACAAAAAAACACAATGTGACTCTGCTGTCATTTGGTACATGTTTTCTTCAATAAAATAACTAGCTGGCAAAATAAACCATAGTCACTGCTGTTTTTATAATATTTATAAAGGGCGGGTGGTCAGCCAGTGTCTGAAGATTAAAAGCAGTTCAGAGATAAATGCGAAACAAGAGAAACCAGGGCAGAAAGTGTGAGTTGAGGTGTTTAGTGAAACAAAATGAGAAGGGCTCTAATGTTACTCATCAACTGAGAAACATATTTCCATCTGCTCATAGTAACACATTGATCTGGATGCATTCACTGTGACTGGTATAATGTACACAAACTCAAAAATTTGCTTAGATATAAACACTCGGTGGAATATTCATATGTTTGGAAAGGCAAATATAAAATTGGCCAATGCAATATTCAAATAGTAGAGAATCATCTCTTTTCTTCCCTAAAATAATAATCAAATATTTTTTTCCATTCCACAAATTCGATACAACTTATTTGGACCTATTATATCTTAAGCACTTGGAGGAAATATAGTCAATAACCATTTACCCAGGCCCTTTATTACATTCATTTGTTTTACTCTGATTTGCTTTGTCACATAACCAAATACCATGCAGCAAAGAGTAAAGAACCAAACAGTTGAAAAATCCTAAGAGTACATTTGACCCAAGCACCCAACTCAAAATAGAAATCCCTTCCCTAATCCTACCCGTCTTCCACATTCTCTGAGAATGGTTTGATGACAGGGAGCTTATATTCTTACTAGAGGCCTGATACACGAAATTCATGCAAGGGGTGTGGCCCTTGCAGCCCCAGCTTCATCCAGAAGGTCATCCGGAAGGACATCCGGAAGGTCGTTCGGCTGTCCAGTCTAATTAGCATATTACACTTTTATTATTATAGATAAAATAATCTCTTTCATTGTGAGGGCACTTCTTGTTAAGATATTTTATTATAATGACCCGAAATCTACCATTATTCTGCCCACTACAACAACTAAGAACAAATGCACAAATCAGTTCAAAATTTTCTCTTTCTTATATCTTTTTTCTTTAGGTAAATAAGTCTAGCTACCTCAGCTGTGTCTATACATGGTATTGTGCCTGGGCACTTGACTCTTCTGATTGACCGCTAAATTGCAAAGTAATATATCAGTGTTCCATTCTTAAACTCTAGTGATTATAACTGAACACATGACCCCTGATATGGTTTTATCAATAAGCATGCCTCTAAGAATTTCATCCAAGTTGTTTAACAATGAGGAAAGCAGGAGGCAAAACACAGATTCCTATGGTACATCTCTAATATTCTCACTTCATACTGACATGAATCTTCCTGCCAACATTAGTTGTAGTTGCTTAACCAGACAGGATTCTTCCTGGCTATGTGAGTTCCTCATCCCTATACCTCTATTTTGTTCTTTGAACTATCATTAACAATGACTCCTGAGGTTTTTATAAACTCCATATGTTCATAGAATTCATTTATCTGCTATATTAGTTAACCTATCCAAAAAGTAAATTTAGTTATTTTGACATGGCTACACCTAGCCCTTCATTTCTCCCAACACTCAACCCAAAAATTGAGATATATTTTCTACTCTTCCACTGTAGTAGTAGCTCTGATAAAAAAAATAAATGATAATTAAGGGCAGGCAAAAATATATAGAGAAAAAAAGAGCTAATATTTATTGTGTAGATTATTTGAGTGTTCCAACTTTCAGAAAGAGGAGAGAATTTAGCTTGTTTTGGGAGGTTTAGTCAAGGGATGAGACTGGAGTGTTCAAAACAAGAAAGTTCAGCAGGTAGGAGGTGTAGTGACAGAACATGTGCCCAAGGGAATATAACTTTTAGTCTTAACTGTATTTTCAAGTTCTTAAACATATAATATTATATTATCTGGAAAACCAAAATAATAGTACATGGTACTTTTCAACTGTTATATAACAATTCACACCTAGTACCTTGCAGAGGCTAAATAAATGAATGTTTCTTGTTTAATAACTAGAGGCCGGGTGCACAAAATTTGTGCACTCAAGGGGATCTCTCAGCCTGGCCTGCACCCTCTCACAGTCTGGAGCCCTCAGGGGATGTCCAACTGCCATCTTAGGACCACTAGGGGAGCAGGTCTAAGCCGGCAGTCAGATATCCTTAGCACCACCACGGAGATGGGAGAGACTCCTGCCACCACCACCACTACACTTGCCAGCCATGAGCCCAGCTTCTGGCTGAGTGGCACTTTCCCTGTGGGAATTCATTGACCACCAAGGGGCAGTTCCTGCATTGAGCATCTGTCCCCTGGTGGTCAGTGAGCATCATAGGGATTGGTCATTCTGCCGTCAGGCCTAAACTGGCTCTCTGACATCCCCTGAGGGGTCCCGGATTGTGAGCAGATGCACGCCAGGCTAAGGAACTCCATTGGTGCACAGTCGGGGCTGGGGAGGGACACGGGAGGTTGGCCATCCTGGGAAGGACCATGGGAGGCTCTAGGGTATGTCTGGCCTATCTTGCTCAGTCCTGATCGGCTGCACCCCAGCAGCAAGCTAACCTACCAGTTGCAGCATCTGCCCCCTGGCATTCAGTGCACATCATAGTGACTGGTTGACCAGCCAATTGTCTGCCCCCCTGGTGGTGAGTGCATGTCATAGTGAGCAGTTGAGTGGCTTTAACATAGCATTAGTACATTATGCTTTGATTGGGTGAATGACTGACCAGCCGACCAGACACTTAACATATTAGGCTTTTATTATATAGGACACCCAAGGAGTAGTTTACTCACAATGTGTGGTTGTTGCTGTTTTTAATTCTGAAGAGAGAAATTGTAAAATATTTGTTACTCAGAATATGAAGAAGGATATGACTTTTCATTGAATGTGTTAAAGACTAACTTTTTAAATAAGGAAAATTTAGAACTGTTAAAAACCTTATTCGACACTTTCTGAGCACTTACTGTGTACTAAGTATGATTCTGCAAAATAATCAGGGATTAACAGAAAATAGTTCCTGCAGTGATGCGAGTTCCCTAGAAATGTGTAGAAAAATTAATTTGTTCATATCTTGAAAGTGAATAGAAGAAATAATTTAAGCTGTGACCAGTTAAATCATTTCATTCAACTGTTGCAACCACAGTGGTGAATAAATGGTCTACAGTTGCATCCCAATGTTTCCCAGCTCTATGCCTCTACTTGGAATGCACATCTCTGTTCAGATAGTTACAGCATGTTGCTCCAAAGTGCATCTTTACATCTCCATCACCATGTTTTTACCTCCTTCTAGGTGAGGTGATTTCCCTTTAGATTTAATATTTTATATATTTGTCTCTTTTATAACTTCATGTAATTGTAAATTTAATTCACTTCAGTCTTTGCTTTCTCCCATTATATATAAGTTGCTGGAAAGAAGCAATTCTATTTTATTATTTTTAACTAACTAGAACCTACCATATTTCCTGGTGCCATAGCAAGTGATAAATACATATCTTCTGACCAAATAAATGATACATACATTTATATAGAGAGATCTTTTGAGGTTAGCTTTCTATAATTACATTTGCCCCTTTATTACCATATTCCAGCATAAACAGAGGAAGACTATGTTGTTAAAAGATATACACAGATATTAAATATAATATACACCACTACAAAACATATGAATATATATTCATATATATGTATACTATAGTTTATGTGTTTGTATATATAATTAATTGGTTATATAATTTCTGTATTGTACTTAAAATATTGAATAAATGTTAGTTATGAAATTTCACTATTTTATATGAATCCTCTATATCATTTTGTCATAACTTAAAAGGAATTACCTTTGATTACTTTGTCTACTAATTAATACTAATGACATGCTCATTAGTATAACACTTAGATAAAAGACAATTTATAATATTCAACCCACTTGATAGAAATCAATGAGTTAAAAAGATGAAACTCTTATTTAAAGCAAGATAATTATGAATATATGACATTTTCGGAGTTTTTGTGATTCATATTTAAATGTAAGTCCCAGAAGCAAGACCAAGTATAAAATAATTTCTGGCAAGAGTCTGACTTTTTCCCAATGAATAATTAAAAATGCAACTTTTTTCCATGTGAACCATTTTATATCTTGGCAGTAGTCATAGTAGTATTTCAATAATTTATACAATTTTGAATATAATATAGTTAATGCCATAAAAGCAATTTCTTTGGTATTGAATTATAACAGAATGCACTTAGGCCACTGTAACTAATGATCTAGGAGCCGGCAACATGGCAAATTGCCTTTTAACCCAATTTTAGAGAGAATTTGTGCATGTAAACAGGAACCCACTGAGATCTCCTGGCATATAGGTGCAGAGTAACCTTTGGCGGTTTCATTTAGAAAACATGTGAAGCAGGGGATTTCCCAAGGGTGAGGATAGTGGAGCCCCTAGCGCTAGGACGCTTGCATGCACGACTCCGGAGACCAGGTTCTGGGACGCAGGTCTAACTTTATTGAGGAAGTACAGGTATTTATAGGTGGAGGTGGCCAATCATGGAACACCATCTCAGGGGAGCCAATGAAAGGTCAGGGTACTGTGTAGGAGGCTCTGGGAGGGGCTCAGGCGGGCGTTGCCATCTCCCTGGTGTGCCAGAAAGATCTGAAATGCTGGAGTAAGCTCACAGCATGCATCAGCCTCTGCACCGAGACAAAACCTCCTGTGCTCTACCTACAAACATGAATAAAGCATTTGAGAAAAGTATATAAGGTAACGTGATGATTTATTTATTTATTTATTTTTAAATATATTTTATTGATATTTTTTACAGAGAGGCAGGGAGAAGTATAGAGAGTTAGAAACATCGATGGGAGAGAAACATCAATCAGCTGCCTCCTGCACACCCCCTACTGGGGATGTGCCCACAACCAAGGTACATGTCCTTGGCTGGAATCAAATCTGGGACCCTTGAGTCTGAAGGCTGATGCTCTATCCACTGAGCCAAACCAGTTAAGGCAACATGATGATTTTTTAAATGTAGATGATAATTATTGGGGGGGTGGAGGGCAAGATGTTAATGTGAATTATGTTTTCATTATTTGAATTTATGAATAAATTCCATTCTCAGAATATTTCCTAAGCCAGGACTCTAGTCACTCTGGAGATCTAATCATGGTTATTCTATGACAGGTGAGCAGCCACATATTAATGTGAGAATGCACAGCTCTGATGAGGAACCAAGCAATGTAATGTGAAAAACGAAGCCTTGGGTCTTACAAGGTAAATGAAGAGCCTGAGGGCTTGCCAGGATGAAAGGCAGAGATGTCAAGATTAGGACTTTAAGAATGAATCTAAACCACACAGGGTTTGGAGCACATGGTGAGGATTTTGTACACACACACATAAATCTGTGGACACTGTTTATTTTCATGGCCCATGTAGATTTGTATATTATGACAGTTTCCCAGTATCTATGATCAAGTGTCTTCAGTAAGTGGCAAATTTTTCTAATTTCCATAATGGTGCCCTTTGGATTGGGGCCAGGGTAAGTCACAGATACTTGGATGAGTTTTGTATGGCATAAAAAAAATGGAAAAATTCATGTTTGAAAGATGGGAAAACTTAGACATCTATTTCCTAAATGGAAATTATCCGTGATACGGACCCCTTTAGACAGGTGCTCCCCACTAGGTTCTACCCTTGATAGGACTGAGCTAGACTGACTCCCTGAAGTAGTTCTTTTTGTTACTTTTATATCACTATGTTCTGATGATATATTCCTCTTATAATGTCTCCTTTGTTCTGCAACCGCCATCCTGCAACATTCTCTGTCTCCCCTCCCCACAAACCAAGGATGTAAACAGTTGCCCATACCTGCCAATGAAAATGCAGAGAAGTGGACTCTGTACAAATTAGGCAACGGACCTGAGCCCCCCTATGTAACCAGACCCCTGACCAATCGCCGGGAGCCATGAGTGCTCCCCCTGCCCACAACCCAGACCCTCTATAAATTCTTTGCTCTCTCCTGGCACGTTCTCTCTCTCCTTTCGCTGCTTTGGTGATGGTGGGAGGCAGAGCCGCGCTATAGCACGAATAAAGTTCTTTTGCTTTTGCATCGGGCTCTGCTCCTTCTTAGTGGGTTATTGGGGATCCTGAACACTGGGTCTATCACCCTCACTATGCAGAATGCACATCTGCACATTTTCTCTTCACCTACATCAGTCATGGTGTTATGTATGCATTGCTTTAGGTATAGTTTTTTTTTTTTAATATATTCTATTGATTTTTTACAGAGAGGAAAGGAGAGGCATAGAGAGTTAGAAACATCGATGAGAGAGAAACATCGATCAGCTGCCTCCTGTACACTTCCTGCTAGGGATGTGCCCGCAACCAAGGTACATGCGCTTAACCGGAGTCGAACCTGGGACCCTTGAGTCTGCAGGCCGATGCTCTGTCCACTGAGCCAAACCGGCTAGGGCTAGGTATAATTTTTAATATAAATAACCAGGACTTTGGACCTCATGGGAAGTGTACTCATCTATTTTGGAGTCTCTATTTTGTCCCACTGTCTATTTTGATACTGATGCTACACTTTCTTTGTTGTAACTATATAATAATGTCTTGAAGTCAGTTAGGAAGTCTACTGTGGTTCTTGTTCCAACATCAAGAAGGGTTCAGAAATCTGGAGAAAGGGCTGTGTATAACTTAAGAGTCCAGAGATGAAGCATAATTTTGAAAGACATATGGGGGTCAGAGGATCCTAGCTAAAAGGAGCTAAGATCTCCTCATCTCAGAACCCCATGCTTTTTATTAACACAAATTGTCCTGAGGCAAAGTGTAGATAAACACTTCAAAGGGTCAGGGATTCATATACAGAATCCTGAGCAGTCTGGCAGCAAACAATAATTCCTTTTCAGGTTTGGGGAAATGCCTTTAGCTATTCCCAACAGGTGACAACATATGTAACTCAGCCCTTGTTGAATCCCCAAGTTCCATCAACCTTTTGATGAAACTCTTGAAATTATGACATGCTGTAATTGGCTTCCAGCATAAGTCCTCTAACTTTCACCATTCTTTTTCAAACAATGCACTAATGTGGTCATTTTAAATAACTATCAGTATGTACTTTACTCACAAAACCACAATATGGACAAGGTATTTGAAGTCTCACAGGGATGCCTTCAACAGTTAGGGCCTAGAGTGTTGAGGTGCTTCCTAAGCTCTCTTTTTGTTCCTGTTGTGTCCAAATTTCGCCATGTGGAGTCTCCACATTCTCTCCAGCATGGTGGGTCCATGGTGGTCAGGCTAATTATGGGGCAACTCAGACCTCCAAGAGTCAGTGTCCTCAGAAAACAAGGCAGATGATCAATGACATTTTATGGTTCAGTCTTGGAAGTCACTTAGCTTTTCTTCTCAGTTCTGCTATTTGAAGAATCCAGAAGCCTACTCAAATTCAACTGAGGATGGGGCAAGGAAAGTGCAAAGACCCCATTTATAATGGAGGAAGAACTTGGGACCACATTACAAAACTGTCACATAAGCCAGTTCACAAAGAAGTAAGTGGGTGGGTGGAAGAAGAAATTGGGGACTGGATATGTAGAATTTTGCCCCATGATAGGCCTCACTCAGTCAACACATTAAAAGTGATTAAGCTCTCACTACATTACACATAGTAACGTCCAACAAATATTAACTTTTGCTATAGATATCCTTTTGTTAGACTGTGTCCAATGAGAAAAGGAAGGTAACTAAAGTGCTGGATTTTGAATCCTTCTCCTACTACCTTTGATCTCAGTTTCTAGAGGATGTACGCCTTAGAGAAAAGGACACTTTATTTTCAGCCAAGGCTTAAGCACAATTTTCTGGTGAGGTTGTTAGGCCTCGTGGATCTTTGTAAAAATACCTGCATAAAAATACAAAATAAAATATATCAAACAATTAAGAGTGATTCACATGAAATTACCAGTAGCCATTTGATTTCAATCTGCCAAAAGGCAATGTTAGATGTTTCAACCTAATAGATTCCCCCCCTCATTCTTTATATCTAATTCCATATTCTATTCGATAGGTGCATACTGCCTTCATAATTAGGAAAATAAATATGTTCAAAGAACAAAGAAACCAGAGTACTTTATAAAAGGTGTGATTTTCCTGACTGTGCTGCAATGACACACCATCTCTGCAAGTCCCTAAAACCTAGCAGCCTTTAGATACAAAAATCTGCCAAAATACATTTATAGAAACCTGAGCTTATCAAGGGGAATTCATATTTAATGGAAACAGACTTACCTCATGAAAGGAGAAGCAGGGTGTTACATTATAACCCCAGGAGTCCATGGGTAGGCACTGGACTCATGTTTCAAAAAAAAAAATTCTAAAGCAAGCTTTTAGAGATGGGAAATGTTTGTAAAAGGAGCAGCTGGATCCTAGTATGACACAGCTGGGCTGTTTCCTCTGGTTTATGTGGAGAAGAGTTCACTGCCAAGGATGAGGCAAGAAAAGTTCACCCAGGCCTCTTCAGGGAGTGTTTTCTGGCACATTTCCAAACAGAACAGTGGAGCTGGCCACCAGGTTTATGGGAATACTGACGATATTCACAAAAGGTGTCTGCTTTCCTCAAGATAAATTCCTGGAAGGAGAAATCATTGGCTCATTTGGGTTGGAATTTTTAAAAGTTCTTAAAGTATCCTGCCAAATTGTTTCCAAGAAAAAAAGCTCATTATTAATTCTTAATAAAATATTACTATCACTGCTGGTTTTAAAGATAGAGGGTTGGCTCCTTAAGAATTCTGCCTCACTAGGTATGGGGGCCTGCATTTGGGTGCTCTAAAGTATTTCAGTTGTGGCATTCTTCCTACGTATTTTGTACCGATTTTCTGCTAGGGAGGAGGGTGAGTTAAGCAGGCATTGTAGACACCCTGTGATATACAACCGGCTGCAAGTGTACTCTGGCCTTGCTGCTGCTGCCACTGCCGCTGCCACCTGAGGGGGTATCTGCGGTTCTGATTTGAAGCAGTATTTTAGATATTTGAGCCATCCATATAAGTGAAGCTGAAGCTAGCCTGAGGTGCAGCAGGGATTTGCACTCCAGTGTATAAACACTCACGTGTAAAGACCAGCTAGCCAAAATGAAGTAAAAGAAAAACCTGTACAGTCTAAAATATTGAAACTCTTGTAAAACGGTGTTGCATGTTTTACTTCAAAATGTTTAGAGAACAGGTAAAAAAGTTGCCTTCAATCAAAAAACTTAAAATCATTAAATGAATGTCATGCTACCAAAACCTATCCTTTCTAAACCACTAGCCTCATGAGAGAGTGGTGTGTGTGTGTGTGTGTGTGTGTGTGTGTGTGTGTGTGTGTGTGTATTTGCCACTGAAAATCTCCCTAGCAAATAACTGCTCCTTTCTTCAATGAGAAAAAAGAAATCTGTCTTAAAAGTTAGGAAGTAGTTACTTTTTCTCATCCTACTTGATGCATAATTTAGGATTTAGGAAGTCAAGTTGAGATGGAGAAAAGGGCAAGAGAGGAACACTATTGCCACTTTGATTTCCCATAACCACATATCCTGTGTGGGTATTCCTCTTAGATGCTTACTTCTTCTCCCCATTGCTGACTGTCTTGCTCACTGCTACGAAAAATGGAGTCTGCATTTTCTGATGGGAAAATAACCCAGTGGGGACATCTTGCCTATGACACTTTCTACCTCCTGTCTGAAGCCCTCTTTACTTCCATCGTGCTGCTCTCAGGAAGTATGAAAAGAAATCAAGCTACTCAAGTCTCACCTCTTCCAAGGGTAGTTCTGTTTTAATACTAGTGCCCTGGTACATGGATTTGTGCACCAGGAAATTAATTAGAAGGTGGCCTTCAAGGCCAGACTGGGCAAGAAGGGCCGGACACACCCTGGAGCCAAATACTCCAGGTCCCTCCCCAGATGGCTGCACCTGGGGTGGTACCATGGCTCCAAGGGCATAGGTGGAATGAGCAGGGTCCCTCCAGCAGGTGGATCCCTCAACCTGGACTGTGGGGATTGGACATCCCAGCTCTCTGACATCCCAGGAAGGGTCCCAGAGTGCAAGAGGGCACTCTGCAAAGTTGCTATCATACAAGATATGGAATGCAAGCGCAAGTATGCAGCAAACCAGATTCAGGGCTAAAAGTGCCCCAGGAGCAACAGAACCCATGGTCAAAGGTGGAATCCCGTGGCCCTATGAAGAATTGGGCTTCCTCCTCTCTGGTTTTGGGGTGCGTCACCCGAGAACTGCCACTGCCAAGTCACTGTAGCTTGGCAGCTCCTGCAATGAGTGTCTGACCCCTGGTGGTCAGTGTGCATCATAGCAACTGGTCAGAGGGAGGGAGGGACACTTAACATCTTAGCCTTTTATATATATAGACTAGAGGACCAGTGAACAAAAATGTGTGCACTCGGTGGGGTCCCTCAGCCCAGACTATGTCCTCTCGCAGTCTGGGACCCCTCGAGGGATGTCCACCTGCTGGCATGCCTGGCCAGCCTGGGTGAGGGGCTGATGGTTGTTTGCAGGTTGGCCAAGCTCCCCAGTGGGAACCCTTACCCCATGGGGGTATGGCCAGCCTGAGTGAGGGGCTGAGGGCCATTTTCAGGCTGCCCACAATTACTATTGACCCAATGTCCCAGTGAGGCTGGCTGGAATCAGGTTTCTGCTGTTTATTTATCTTCTATAATTGAAACTTTGTTGCCTTGAGTGGATGCCTAGGCAGGCAATGAAGCCTTCTGTTTGCTTCAGCTCTGTGGCTTCTCTAATTGAAACTTTGTTGCTTTGAGCAGAGACCCAGCTGGCCGAGGCAGGCAGTTTCCTTCAAATAGAAGCCTCCTGTTTGCTCTAGCTCCGTGGCTGCCGGCCACCATCTTGGCTGGGTTAATTTGCATACAGCCACTCTGAGTGGCTGGTGGGCGTGGCTTGGCTGGTGGGCATGGCTTATGTGTCTTGGAGTGATAGTTAATTTGCATCTTACTCTTTTATTCGATTAGATTATTATAGATTAAGCCCTTGAAGGTAAATAATTATGCTCTGAGGATGTGAAGAAAGGCCTCTCTGATTAGAGTGGAGATTTTAAATAAATAAGAAATGTGTGTGCAGAGGTCTTTCTGGTTCCTTGTAATCAGTTTTTAAATGTATAGATTTTGTAACTTGAAATGCAATAACTATTAGTCTAGGATTTCCTGAGTTAGTCCTCCTCCCAATCCTAGGGTTGAAAAAAACCTCGTTAGATTAGCCTGATAATTGTTTGGATGCAGAAAACTATTTTTAACCATCAAATTCCACTCAAATGCCTTCTGTTTCATAAAGGCATCTATAGTTTCTCCAATTCTGACTCCATTGGCAAAGTTATATTTACTACTCTGTATTTCCCAAGCACCTTGTAGTTACAAAATCCACTTTGTAGGATTTATGACTCCATATTATAATTAACTAGAGGCCCAGTGCATGAAATTTGTGCATAGAGAAGGTCCCTATGCCTGGCCGGTGATCAGGGCCAACCTGCAGGGTGACTGGCGGGGTGACTGGCACTGCCAGTGGGGGTCCCCTGATCACCCCACCAGTTACCTCACAGTGCAAGGCAACTGGTGGACAACTGGGGGGCTCCCATTGGCACCCACCTTGGCTGGCCTGGTGCCACCTCTTGATGGCCCCGTACCCCTTTCCCGCTGCCACCAGTCAGGGCTTGCAGACTAGGGGCAGCTCCTGCATTGAGCATCTGCCCCCTGGTGGTCATTGTGCATCATAGTGACCAGTCATTGCAACCAGTTGTGGCCGGTTGTTCCACTGTTCAGTTGATTTGCATATTAGGCTTTTATTATATAGGATAGTATTAGGTCTTTCTAACTCTATAAACATGTACTCTTTAAGATCATTCTGTCTAATCAAGCTGGTTCTCAATAAATATTTGTATGGATGGAGGAATAGAGAGATTAAAATAGGTCATTGACTGTTTTACCATTTTATATACTGATCCCTTGAAAGACAGTCAATTGAGAAAAAAAAATGTTTATGTGGATTTCCAAAAAATGAAAAACCACTAAGCAACATGATTCAAAGTTTGAACTGAAGTCTGAAAGATACATTTTCCTCAAACATGTTCTTTGCCCCAGAAGTATTCTGCTTTTTTCCATCAGTACATAATTCACAAATCTGGCAAGTCTGCATTTGCAAGTCATGCCTGGATATTTTTTCCTCCTGCCACTACCTGTGTGGTGGAATGAGGGGAGAAGCCGTAGACATCTGTGAAATGTCATAAACTACAAAAAGTCAGTTAGAGTCTGTGACTGGAGAAAACAATGTTGCTAGTTAGATTTAGGCCAGGAAATCATCCAGCACCTGCAAGCAAACCAATTTTTTAAAAAATCATAAAACAATTTCTTCTTTCAGTTTGAGAACAACACCTTTTCCAGGAGGTTTGTTATGTAACGTAGATCTGCTTTCGCTTTCTGGAGACTCGCCAAGACAGAGAAGGCAAGTGCCAGCCAGGGGAAAGTAGGACCGTTTTTTTAATATTGCCAGCCATTTCCAGGTATGGAGTGCAAGAAAAGCCGATTCTCCCCGGATTTATAGTTATGTCTAGCTTGTTCACTAAGACAATCTGAAAAATCTTCAGAGATATTGTTTATTCCAACTAAATCAGATTCCAACTCCATGGAGAGGGGAGAAAAAAAGCAAAAACAATAGGTACATACTCTTAGAGTCAAATCTTTTTGACCCTAAATTTGCATGACTTCTCACATAAAAATAAATGAATATGTAACAGTATGCACCTTGCTGCGTAAGATGCCACAGCACATTCTGTTGAAAATCAGTATATAGGACTATCATCCAATTATTTCTCTGATTTTTGCACAGCAAAAATTATGGTAGGTAATGGAATAGAAAAGTACCTTTTTTTTTAGAAGAGTTAAAAGGAATACTGAATCTCCAAACTTAGAGGGTCTTTGAAAAAGTCACACAGAACCCCTGGCTTTATAATTATATTTTTACTATATTCTCAGAGTTTTTATTACATCATTTCCTCCTGAGTATGAAATTCTATGGGAAATCTTCTTTAAGAGATTGAAGAAATATTAGCTTGGTATAGGAAAGACAAACAAAACAGATACTTGTTGAATAGCCCGTATATGTCAGGCACTTTTGTAGGTGCTGGTGATATATACACTGTTGAATAAAGCTAATGGTGTTTCCACAAAAAGGACTTTACTTATGTTCTATGAAGAGAAGACAGGCAATGAACAGGTAAATAAAAACCAATGGCAATGACAGATTGCAAAGCATACTATAACAAAGAGACTATAAGAAAAAGAGGAGTGATAAGGGGCAGGAGGTTATGGGTGCAAATGGTTATTTCAACAACATACATAACCAGAAAAATTGGGTCTTGCTTTAAGATATTTGATGTTATCAGGGATGCAGGGTTTTAAAATGAAATTTTAACCTTTTAGCATTCACTCCAGAATTTACATTTCAGTGTTTTTGTCTTTCTGGTAGGTTTTTAGGATGAGAGAATGCTCTGTGGGGAGGTTTGCTAAGCAGGACCCCAAAAAGATAGAATCACTTGTATTTTTATTTCTTGCTTGGCCTGGAAAACACGTTTGAAGAAGAGATCTAATGGTTGTTTGCATAATTCAGACAGATATAGTAAAAACTTTAAAGGTTTTTGTAATGAGCCTATGACTTCAGAGAATGAGTGGGAGTACACTCAGTGTGTGTTACTTTAAAACATGAATTTTACACCCTAACTAAGGAATATCATGGTTACAATAAATGCTGAACTGATTTTTTTTCTTTTTCATTATCTGTGAGTGTAACTAAATACATGTTATGTATGTTGGATTAAATAAGTACTCTATCCAACATTTATCCCTGGCAGCCTATAGAAGGCCTCCAATGGATTGGAATCTGTGGTGTTTCATGGTCTATTACAACTTAAGAACTCGATGGTGCATGTAATTGATTCCAGTAAGCCGATGTAAATTTACAGATCCAAATAGTCCATGTCTTGAATTTACAGTTAAGTTCACCATCAAATACATCCTCTAATGGTTCTCAATATTATGTGTGACCCAGACTTGAATCTCATGCGGCTAAGTACAGGTGCAAACTTTATTTTATTCATTATTTCTAAAAATAAACATCTGAGCAGACTTTTAGTATAATAAAACACTATGCTCATATGACTCCTGTGATGTGTAGGCTATTCATCCTTGTGTCGACTTTTTAATGGCTATGTTCCAGACTACCAGATGAAGTCTTGGAAGAAATTTAATTGAAATCAGTGAAGGCTGCTGATTAAACAAATAAAAACTTATTTATACAGCTCAGGAAATAAGTACACATTAACAACAAAGTAAACCATGCAACCTCTCACAAACTCAATTGCCCATTATATTGTACACGGTAGGAAATGATAGCAACTGGTGTTTGGTGTGAATGTGATTTATCCGACTTTCCTTGCTGATATTGCTTTATACCCTGCCAATGACACTATGATAGATGACTCAAATGGGCAAAGGCAATTGGGAAGATCAGATTGCCTACATTTTTGGAGAAAGTGAAACCAATAAGAGATGTAAATTACCTTTAATGAATCTAAATCTATATATACATTGAAATATGCACCATTCTCTCATGATAGAAGCAACTGAATAGGAGTTGAAGACAGGGTATACTAAGTGGCAGTTGAATTTGAGACCCTTGAATAATTAAAATCAAAGCAGATTATTAATTTGAGGGATCCAGAGTGATTTTTTTTTAAATGCATATGGTACATCTGTATGTCCTCTTTGAATAAGTGTCTACTCTAGTCCTCTGCCAATTCTGTAATTAGATTCTTTGTTTCTTTGGTGTTGAGTTTTATAAGTTCTTTATATTTTGGATATTAACCACCTATCAGATGTATCATTGGTGAATATGTTCTTCCATTCAATGGGTTGTCTTTTCATTTTATTGATGGCTTCTTTAGCTGTGCAAAAACTTTAGCTTAACATAGTTCCATTTGTTTGTTTCTTTTTTCCCCCTTGTCTAAGATGATATATCAGAAAAAATATTGCTATGAGGAAATGTCTGAGATTTTATTGCCTATGTTTTCTTCTAGGATTTTTATGCTTTCATGTTTAACATTTAAGTTTTCAGTCCACTTTGGGTTTACTCCTGTGTATGGTGGGAAAAGGTGGCCTAGTTTAATTTTTCTGCATATATCTGTCCAATTTTCTCAACACCATTTATTGAATAGACTATCTTTACCTCATTGTATGTTTTTGCCTCTTTTGTCAAATATTGACTACCTATAAACGTGAGGTTTATATCTGCACTGTTTACATGGATCTATATGAAAAGATGCTCAATATGACTAGCCATCAGAGAAATGCATATTAAAACCACAATGAAGTATCACCTCACACCTGTCAGAATGGCTGTCACCAATAAATCAACAAGTGTTGGCAAGAACGTAGACAAAAGGGAACTCTTGTGCACTGTTGGGGGACGTGCAGATTGGTGCAGCCAACTGTGGGAAAGGTCATGAAGTTACCTCAAAAAGTTAAAAATGGAACTGCCTTACAACCCAGAGATTCCACTTCGGGGAATATATCTGAAGAAACATTAAACACTAATTCAAAATAATATGTGCACCTCTGTATTTATCGCAATGTTATTTAAAATAGCCAAGATTTGGAAGCAGCCCAATGCCCATGAGTCGAGGAGTAGACTAAAAATACTGTGGTAAATTTACACTGTGGAGTACTACTGGACTATAAAGAAGAAGAAAATCTTACCATTTGCAACATCAAAGGACATTATACTAAGTGAAATAAGCCAGTCAGAGAAATACAAGTACCATATGATTTCACTCATCTGTGGAATCTAATGAGCAAAATGAACTATCAGGCAAAATAGAGACAGACTCATAGACAGAAAGCAGGCTGACAGCTCTCAGGGAAGAGGGGGGATGGAAGGATTAAGACAAAAATGGAAAAAAAAGAGAAAAAAAAAACCTTTTGGACACAGACAACAGTGAGAGGATTGCAGGTGGAGGAATGTATAGGGGGAATAAATGGTGATGGAAGGAGAACCTGACTGGATGGTAAACACACAATATTGTGTACAGATGATTTGTTGTGGAATTGTGCACCTGAAACCTGTATAATTTTGTTAACCAATGTCACCCTAATCAATTCAATAAAGAGGAAGGAATGTATATGGAAATTTCATAAAACATTTAATCTGAACACAACCTTTCAATCTACTTTCAACTTCTGTTTTTGTTTTTATAGCTTTATTAATGTATTTATTTATTTTTGATTGTTTTACCACTTACTTATACATTCATTGGTTGATTCTTTTTTGAAAAT
>PVJC01023433.1:0-26393 GCA_004026665.1 Murina feae | reverse complement strand
TCCTCCCATTTCCCACCCCACCCTCTGTCCCCCGCCCCACTGTCCTCATCCATAGGTGTACGATCATTGTCCATTCTCTTCCCGCACCCCCAACACCCTTTACCCCTGAAAATTGTCAGTCCACTCCCTTTCTATGCCTCTGATTCTATTCTATTCACCAGTTTATTCTGTTCATCAGATTTTTTATTCACTTGATTTTTAGGTTCACTTGTTGATAGATATGCACTTGTTGTTCATAATTTTTATCTTTACTTTTTCTTCATCCTCTTCTCAAAGGATACCTTTCAGCATTTCATATAATACTGGTTGGGTGGTGCTGAACTCCTTTAGCTTTTTTTTTGTCTGTGAAGCTCTTTATCTCACCTTCAATTCTGAATGATAGCCTTGCTGGGTAAAGTAATTTTGGTTGTAGGTTCTTGCTGTTCATCACTTTGAATATTTCTTACCACTTCCTTCTGGCCTGCAGAGTTTTTGTTGAGAAATCAGCTGATAGTCATATGGGTTCCCCCTTGTAGGTAACTAACTGCTTTTCTCTTGCAGCTTTTAAGATTCTCTCCTTGTCTTTTGCTCTTGGCATTTTAATAATGATGTGTCTTGGTGTGGCCCTTCTTAGGTTCCTTTTGTTTGAAATTCTCTGCGCTTCCTGGACTTGGAAGTCTATTTCTTTCACCAGGTTGGGGAAGGTTTCTGTCATTATTTCTTCAAATAAGTTTTCAATATCTTGCTCTTTCTCTTCTTCTGGTACCCCTATAATTCTGATGTTGGTACGCTTGAAGTTGTCCCAGAGGCTCCTTACAATATCTTCATACTTTTTGATTTTTCATTTGTTTGTTTGTTTGTTTTTTTGTCTTGGCTTTTCCAGCTGGATGGGTTTTGCTTCTTCATATTTCATATCTTTGACTTGATTCTTGTGATCCTCTCATCTGCTGTTGGATCTCTGTATATTATTCTTTATTTCAGTCAGTGTATGCTTAATTTCTAGTTGGTTCTTTTTCATATGCTTGAGAGTCTCACTAAATTTATCAGCAGTCTCTAGAAACTTCTTGAAAAACCTAATAACCGTGGTTTTGAACTCTATATCCAGTTGTTTGTGTTCCTCCATTTCTGCCTTTTGTGATCTGTTTCTTAGTCTCCACATTTTGGCTTTCTGTGCTAGGTGTCCTATATAGGGCCCAGTGATTCAACCTCCTCAATCACCTGGGGTGGACACTCTTGTTGTACGCCTTTGAAAGCTGGGTGCACAGTCTTGTTGTAGTTATCACTGGGAGGTATCACTGGGAGGAAATGGCCTGCAGGCCTTTCTCCTCGTTGTTTGGAGTTTGGATCTATTGGAGTTCTGGCTCAGCTCCAGATCCTTAGGTTATGCTGCAGGCAGGCAGGCGCACAGCTTGGGTGGGGTTGTAGGTGGGGTGGGGCGGGGTCTCAGAATCACCGGGGGTGGAGCGACTCACAATGGCGTCCCCCCTGCGGATGCCGCAGTTTCTACCAGGTTTGGCTTCTCCAAGCCCTGGGGTCTGCGCACGGTTCTCAGTCCTGGAATCTCCATGTCAGTGATAGCTGTGACTAGCACTGCCAGAACGCCACTGGTCTTCCACCACCCCATTGCCCTACAGCCCCCATTGCATTCAGCGCGGCCCCGGGGGTTTATAATCTTCCAAGCCGTGGACCCGATCGCCGCTGCCACCCTTTCACCTGCGCCGCGTGCCGCGTGCTGCGCCGCTGCCTCCTTTTTTGCGCCGCCGCTGCCTCTGTTTCGTACCTTGGGCGCCAGGAGCTTCTGTTCAGTCTCAAAGCACTCCTCTTGCCTTCTAGATGTAACGCTTCCCCTCCCTTGGTTCTGAAGGATGGCCGTTTATCTGTATAGTTGTATTTCTATAATGTAGGTGTGGAGGCTGTGCATTTAGGTATATACCTCATGCCGCCATCTTGGTTCCTCTCAAAATATGTATTCTTAAAGAGAACTTTATAAAACAGGCATAAGTCAGGCCTCAGTCCATATGTTCTCTCTGAGCTTCAGGCTTTCCAGTATTTTCTGGGACCGTCTCCACTGGCCTGAAGCAGGTGAGATGTGGAAGGGGAACCTCTTTTCCTATCCCCTGAGGGAAATGCACTACCAGCCTCTCTAGTGAACTTACAGTTTTTTATATCTTTCTTTAAAGGACTTTATCTTTTTGGAGTAGTTTTAAGTACACTGCAAAATTGAGAGGGGTCTCCATTAAACCTCCTGCCCCCACATATGCATAGTCTCTCCCATTATCAGCATCTCTCACTGGAATGGTACAATGGAGGGACCTACATTGAACATCACTATCACCCAAGACCATGGTCAACATTAGGTTTCTCTCTTGCTTTTGTACATTCTATGGGTTTGGACAGTGTATAATGACTTGTGTCCACTATTATAATATCATGCAGAATATTTTAATTGCCCTAAAAATCATCTGTGTTCCATGTATTTATCCCCTCCTCTCCTAACCCCTGCTCACCATACATTTTTTACTGTGTCCATTCTAGAATGTCATAGAGTTGGAATCATGCAGTGTGTAGCCTCTTCAGATTCACTTCTTTTATTTAGGATTATGCAGTTAAGGCTCCTCCCTGTTTTTTCATGGCTTGATAGCCCATTTCTTTTTAGCCTGAATCACATTCCATTGTGTGGATGGACCATCATTTATTTATGCATTCACCTACTGAAGGAAATCTTGGTTGCTTCCGAGTTTTCCAAGTTTGGGTAATTATGAATAAAGCTGCTATAAGCATCCATGTGCAGGTTTTTTATGTAGACACACGTTTTTAACTCCTTTGGATGAATACCAGGGAGTGCGATTGCTGGAACATATGGTAAGAGTGTGTTTAGTTTTATTAGAAACCGCCAAGCTGTCTTCCAAGTGACTGCACCATTGTGTGTTCTCACCAGGAATGGGCAGGAGTTCTGTTGCTCTGCGTCCTCACAAGCATTTGGTGTGTTAGTGTTCCAGACCCTGGCCATTCTGTTAGGTGTGCAGTGGTATCTCCTTGCTGTTTTAAATCTTCTGCGTCTTGAAGCAGGATTAGGGTAATAGAGTAATGGTGCAAACAGGTTTGGGGCTAGCTCTCCACAAGTCTTGCAGATTGAGAATGTGGGGAGTACTGGACACCTGTTGTTCTCAGCTTTGGGTCCTTGATCCAAACTCTCATTACACTTAAAGTAACCTATGGGTAGGAATGATTATTATTATTATTACAAATTATGAAACTAAGACTCAGAAAAGTTAAGTTGCCCAAGTGTGTATGACCAAGGAATGGTGAAATGAAATTCTGCTGAAGGCCTTCTCGTTATTTTCAAGACCCCAAACGAAGTGTTTTGTGGGTTGGGCGGGGAGGGAGTGGTGGAAATCATGACTTGAGCTTGTCATTTAGCATTTTTATTACCGGCATGGAAAACCATGTTCTTAAAGACAGCTTTATAAGCAGGTGACTCAGTGTGTTGTATGATTCAGGATGAAGTGGGCTTTGTCTTGCTTAATTTTAAGTAATTTTTTATTTCTTTTGTTTGTTTGTTAATTCTCACCGAGGACATTTTTTCATTGATTTTTAGAGAGAGTGGAGAGGAGGGGGAGAGACACACAGAGAGAGACATTGATGTGAGAGAGACACATCGATTGGTTACTCCCCACACACGCCCTGACCAGGGCTGGGGATCAAGCCTGCAACCTAGGAATATGCCCTTGAATGAAATTGAACCCAGAACCCTTCATTCCATGGGCCAATGCTCTAACCACTGAGCAACTGGATAGGGCAATAATTTTTTATTTTTCCATTATAGTTGACATACAATATTAGTTTCAGGTGTATAACACACTGATTAGACATAATTTACTAAGTGATCATCCTGGTAAGTATAGTACCCACCTGGCACCATCCATAGTTATTACAATATTACTGGCTATATTCGCTATGCTGTACTTTACATCCCCATGACTATTCTGTAACTACCACTTTGTACTTCTTAACCCCTTCAACCTTTTCCACCCATTCCCTCACCTCCCTCCCATCTGGCAACCGTCAAAATGTTCTCTGTATCTATGAGTCAGTTTCTGTTTTGCTTGATTGTTTATTTTGGTTTTTAGATTCAATTGTCGATAGATATGTATTTATTGGCTTTTTGTTATTCAAGAAGTTTGATTTATTCTCAAATCCAAGGTCATCTGGACTGTAGGTGAGTCCGTTTTGGTTCCCAGAGTTTAGAAAAAAGGGTCAGGATACACCACAATCTCAAAAGTTTATTTTTCCATCTGAACTGGTAAATATGGACATTTAAGAAAGTGTAAATGAAGCATATTAATAACATCTCCACAGAACAAGAAATACAAGGAGTTTTTTAAGCTAGTTTATGACTTTTTTTCTCTTTTCTTTTTTGCATGGAGCCTGTTCCCGCAGCCCAGCCTTCCCAGGTCCCCCACTGGGACAGAGGGATCCCATCCACTGCTGACCTCGAGTTACCTTACTTATCCCTCTTAGAAACTTTACTTTTTAAATGTTGATAACGTGAGCGGAAAGAAAAGAATTTCAGGCTAGAGCAGAGGCAGAGACAAGGGCCGGGCTCTAAGGAAGTTGCTTCGGATGCGACAGCGGCACGCATCCATCAGATACCTGGTGCCGACCACCTCAGCGCTCTCTGCACTGCTTCGTGCAGAGCCAGCAAAACGGACATTGGTCACAACCACTTTTCAAGTGCAAGCTGAGTAACACCATTCCTGGAGGTCACACTGCTGAGGGTTACTGAGATGCACGCTAACGACGGACGTGTGCAGACCCGGAGGCCAGGGCTGAGGGGAGCCTGGGTGGGAATTCCAGTAACAGTGCAGCATCATGCATTTTCTTAAGAATGACCAATAAGGTTTGTCTAAAATGAAAATTATTTCATAAAACACAATTACACAGAGTATTTCTATATATAATATCATGTTCTACATAGTTACACAGTATTTAAGATAAACTAGTTATAAATATAAAAAACGAATTAAATTTAAAAATTATAATTCTAGGCCAATTCCAAACAAATGCATGTAATGAATTCAAGAACAAGGTCTTCTCAGTTCGCATCAGATAGGTCACTATTTATGCCATTGCAGCCCCGGAGGGGTTTCTGTAGCCTCCTCCTCATAGGTGCCCACGGCAGCCCCTTCACACCACAGCGAGGGGCCTGGGAATTCCATCTTCTTGTGTTGCTCCACCACCTCGAACAATGCGCCCCATAGAGAATGGATGCTTTATATATATGTGTGTGTATTTAGGCACACATGTATGTGTGTATTTATTTCAGCAGAATAAATGACTGAGTTTATGCTTTTTAAGGGAAATCTGTTGTGGTGAGAGACAAAATTTGACTTTAGAAGCCTTGATAAGCTATGAAGTCTTGAGTATTACTAAGAGTTAAAACAGGACTTTTTGATAACTTAAAATTTTGTTTTATTGCCTCTGAATATTTGAGATATATAGCTAGAAAAAGGACTGAATTTGGATCAAACTCAGCCTTGATCAAAGCAAACAATGACTAATTATTAAAATGTAACAAAAACCTTTCTGTATTTAATGAAAAATTTTAAACCAACAAATAACATAATGATAAAAATAAGGCCATTTATATTTCCTGGCATTCAACTAGGTCATTGTGTACAGCAGGAAAACAAAAGCACTTAACCTTTGGTTTTTATATTTTAATAGGAGGTGTCAGGATCTAGAGGAAAATAATTTGGATCTTATGTAATATTAACATTGGTTGTTGGAACTCCCATTTGACCCAGTGATCCCACTTCTAGGACTATATCCCAAGAAACCAGAAACACCAATCAGAAAGGATATATGCATCCCTATGTTCATAGCAGCACAATTTACCATAGCTGAGATTTGGAAACAGCCTAAGTGCCCATCAGCAGATGAATGGATTAAAAAACTGTGGTACATCTACACAATGGAATACTATGCTGCAGTAAAAAAGAAGGGATTCTTACCATTTGCAACAGCATGGATGGAAGTGGAGAGCATTATGCTGAGCGAAATAAGCCAGTCAGAAAAAGATAAATACCACATGATCTCACTCATTTGTCAAATATAATGAACAACATAAACTGATGAACAAAAACAGATTCGGATACAGAGAAGCATAGATCAGACTGTCAAACCTCAGAGGGAAAACAGGGCAGGGTGGGGGTAAGGAGGAGAAATCAACCAAAGGACTTGTATGCATGCATATAAGCCTAACCAATGGACACAGACACGGGAGGGGGGGTGAGGGCATGAGTGGGAGGTTGGGGGGGGCAATGGAGGATAAGGACACATATGTAATACCTTAATCAATAAAGGAAAAAAACATTGATTGTTAATTTTTAAACATTTTGATATGTGGAATATTAATTTTTTAGTTTTCTCATGCATAATGGAGGACAATATCTGCATCGATAAGAATTGAGATAGTGCCCTAGCTGGTTTGGCTCAGTGGATAAAGCGTCAGCCTGCGGACTGAAGAGTCCTGGGTTTGATTCTGGTCAAGGGCACATGCCTGTTTTCGGGCTCGATCCCCAGTAGGGGACGTGCAGGAGGCAGCCGATCAATGATTCTCTCTCATCATTGATGTTTCTATCTCTCTCTCCCTCTCCCTTCCTCTCTGAATTAATGAAAATATATATATATTTTTAAAAGAATTGAGATAGTAAATGCACAATGCGATCTTTAGAAATTTGTCCTTTGATTTCGCATCCACTTTCAGATACTGCCTTCGCACTTGGCCTCCTACCAAGGTAACTCTCAGAAGGGTTGACCTCACTCCCCTGTTCTCACCCATGTTTTTGTCTTCTGCCCAGTTGAGTCATTCTCTGTCCCTAGCATTCCACAGAAATGGCTCTTATCAAGTTCACCAACGACTTCCATCTGTCACCGCATCATCAATTTTCTGTCCTCAGAGCAACGTTTTCACAGCTGAACACTCTGTCCTGCTGGAGACACATTGTACCTAGGCTTCTAGGACCTCACAGTTTCTGAAATGCTCCCAGCGGCACAATTTTCTTCCTTCATCTCTGTAGTTCACTTCTCTTGCCTTAGTGTGGGAATGCCCTGGACTCTGTTCTGAGACGAACTTCTCTGTCTCTCCTCCCTGCGAAGGCCATCGGGTCATCTCATGCAGATGCCAGTGCCACTTATAGTCTTTCTGTTTCTCTCAACTCGCATCTTAGCTCCAGAATTACATATGGAATTGTCCACTTGGGATTCTAATAGGCAACCGATCAAAGGCAAATCTTTACCTCCCATGGGACCTCCCCCAGTCTTCATCCCACTCCACCTCAGGACTAATCTTCCTTTTCTACGGCCTCTCCTTGTCCCTTGTTCACTCACTCCAAATTCAACGCTTGTCAAATGCTGCAAAACATTGGAAAATATTGTCAGGGCCAGACGGCAGGAATGCAATATACTTCAGCTGGTAATTTGTCTCCACCTACTAGGATAAAGTGGTACTACAGTCTTTTCAAAGCCCAGACAGACATCATCGTCCTCTCGACATGGCACCCGACTATGATCAGTCAAAGGCATGGCATGATTTTTGTGGTTGCTGTTTGTGTGTTTTGTGTGTGTGTGTGTGTGTGCTTATGTTTATTATTACCTACACAAAACCTAGTATCAGTGAAAACTTAGGATAACTCTCGGATCTGAGCCACAGGAGTGCCACAGGAAGGCACGGAGCTGCAGGGAATTGCTCAGCGATCCAGTGAGATTTACTCCTTGCGTGGGTAGAAGTAAATGATCTATTACAAGCTCCTCAGGGCACGGACCATCTGCGGCCTTGTGTCAGACAAGCCTGAGGAATAATAGAGTGTTTTTGTGGCAGGAGTGGGAGTCCTGTGGCTCTCCCTGCCTGGCCTGAGACCCGGGCGTGTTCAGATCTGTGTTTTCTATTCCTCTCCGCTCTCACCTTCATTGTTCCCTCCGTGAAGTACATGTTGGCCCACGGAGGCCTGCAGCTTTGCAGGGCGGCGTCCTGACTTTAAAGGAAAACGGCTTCGCTCAGTGCTATCCTCCCATTTGCCAGCAGGTGTCAGCAAATTTCAGGAAGTAAAGCACATCGAACCAAGATGCGGGCTTTTGTCACAAAATTGGGGTGGGGGTGAGGGATGAAGAAAACGGATAGTGACTTACACACGGTCCGCTACCTGGCAGTTAGCCAGGGCTTCGTTACAAGAGGCAGAGTGTTGTCCGTGAGAAACCCCTCGGCGTGTGGGGTCTAAACATCAGGATAAGTCTTTCAGGGGCTGTCACTTTGGGGACTTAAGTGACTTAAACTCTCTGAGCCACTGCTTACTCATCTGTAAAAAAATGAGAGCGAGACCCTGCCTGCCTTTCAGGATGGAGTGCAATGCGGCCTTAGGTGTGGTGCACGCTTCTCGCCTTATCCGCGGTTACAGTCACTTGTGCTCAACCGCGGTTTGAAAATACCTACTGGGAAATTCCAGAAACAAACAATCGGTAAATTCTAAATTGCACACCGCCTGAGTAGCTTCGTGAAATCTCTTGAGGGCCTGTCCCTCCTGCCCTGGCTGTGCCTCGTCCCTCTGTCCAGCGTCTTCACACTGCGGGTGCCCCCCTGCCCTTAGGCACTGAGTAGCCGTCTGGGTCGTCCGTTTGACTGTTGTGGTATCGCAGGGCCTGAGTTCAAGTCACCCCTTATTTCAGCTGACCGTGGTCCCAGCGCACAAGAATAATGATGCTTGTAACTCAGATGTGCCAGGGAGAAGCCGTAAAGAGCTGCCTGTAAGGGAAAAAGTGAGTTCAGTACAATAAGATATTTTGAGAGAGAGAGAGAGAGAGACCACGTTTATGTAACTTTTATTACCGTATATTGTAATAATTGTTATATTTTACTATTAGTTATTGTTGTTAAGCTCTTGCTGGGCCTAATTTATAAATTAAACTTTATCAAAGGCATGTATAGAAAAAATCCCCAGTATATAACGGGTTTGATACTATCTGTGATTTCAGGAATGTGCTCAGTGTCTAAGAACATATCCCCTGCTGATAAGGGAGAGCTACTGTATCAGAAACTTTTTGTTTGTTTGTTTGTTTTTTTGTTGTTGTTGTTAAGAGACATCATTGACCAACAGCCCCAGTATAGAGAACCTCAAGCAAGGTCCTGGGGTAAAAGCTGCCCTGATTCATTGCTTCTTCTTCCGCTGACACCAACCCAATTTATATTAAAAACTCGATTCATAGCCTCTGCACAGATAGGACTAGAAATGTGAGGGTAAGAGCAGGAGCAGAGAGAGAAGACTTCTTGGTTTGCAACGAGGTTCCTGGTGCCTCCGTGAATCGGGTCTTTTGGAGCATCCATGGCATCCGCCCCGTCTCAGCCGCATGTGACACAGCTCCTCCCTCAGCCATCTCTTGTCCCAGGTGATGGAAGCAGAACCAACAGAGATTTACTCCTTCCAATGTCTTCTTGCCCCGGGTCAGCGAGTGCTTGTGAAGGTGCCTGGCTCTATTGGAGTTTGAGTAATTGCTGATGGCACTCCCTTGTGAAAATTGCACTAATTCAATGTAACCTAGCTTCCCTTTTGTCCTCTAAAACAGTGGCCTCAAACTTTCATGTTTGAGCTAAGCGGAGATTTTGTTCAAATGCAGATCCAGACTCAGTCAGTGTAAGATAGAGTCTGGGATTCTCTACTTCTCACACCTTCCCAGGTGCTGCTTGCTGGTGCAGGACCCACACTTTGAATAGCACGAGTAAAGCCTATGGTTTCTTTGTAAGAGACGATGGAATTGCCATCATTTCTCCTCTAATGAATATGCACTTCACAACCAACCAGTATCCAGGCCATTGCTCTGTCCTCCCCGTTCTGAGCACCCTGTCGTTTTCCTTTCAGCACTGAATCACGGTGTCATCTTTCTGAAGGCATTTTACCCAGCAATTAAACCCGGCACGTGGACCGTCAGCACGGATAATCCCGTGGAAGTGATGGCAACAGCAGCACCTGTGAACGAGTCTGCACACGCAGGCAATGACAGCAGGTCAGGGTGATGCTAGAGGGCAACTGCTTTAAGGTGTTTGGAATCCAGGTGCAGGGAGCTCGGAGATGTCCGAATGGGGGGAAAATGTGCATTTTAGAAACAATGCAAAACAGAGAGTATTCTTCTTTCTGTTTCTTATACTTCCCTCTTTCCCATCCCTTCTTTGAAGACATTTCTATCGGGGGTTGATTTGTCCTAATGTCTGTTGCAAGTTGGCTTTGCCTTTGGAGGGTGAGTTTTCTACCCGGCCCTGGGCCACCCAAGGCCCTGCTGAATGGTCAGGGCAGCTCTCACGTCATGCGCGGGGGCTGTCCTCACCAGCTTGGCCCCTCATCTTCTTCCCCAGAAGCCTCCGGGGGTTCCATAAGTTATCATCCCTCCGGATACTTCCTTAGCATGGCCACTTCTCTCTGAACTGGCAAAACCAGCGTGTAATGAGAACGAATTGAACCTAGCACCTGGTAGGAGCTTAGAAAATGTGGGTTGATGCTTTGGGGTGATAAGCCTGACCGATCATTGCTGCCTGGAATTCCTGAGTTATGGAGGATGCGTTTTATCTCAGGACACTGGGCTGCGTGAGTGCTTCACACTAGCTTGTGGTGAGGTTGGGTGGCAGTTTCTATTTGGGAGCAATTATGCTAGGAATGTGTCTCATCAGGTCACGTGCGATCCACCCTTGACCTGGAGTGAAATATCATCGGAAAGCGGGGGCAGGATAAACAAACACACAATGAATTTCAATCTCTAGATCCACATTTCACAAAATAGTTTCCATGCAAAAACATTTGCGTTTCCAGGGGTAAATAGGTGTGCCGAAGAAATGGCGCTGCCTACCACATGAAGTGAACACATATCTCCATTCACTTCCTGCTGAACTCAGCTGTAAACCCTGGACAGAACGCAGAGCTAAAAAATTTGGGCAATTCTGGCCTAAGCCAAGTTCAATAGGATTTTTTACTGCACAAACCTGGCTTGTAGCTACTCAGTATTGTGCTTCTCAGAGCGGGGCCCATTTGTACCTAGTGTTCCCAAACAATTTAACTGGATTCTTTTTCTCAAGGAACATCCTAAGAGATATACTCCTTGTTTTGGTGTGTCCTGTGTCCCCATATGTCCATTAGATGGATATGCCTCTCATAGCTGACCTGGAAATCATGCTTTCTTTGGACAACTGTCATGTCAGGGGTGGGGTGGCATCCTGTCCGTTCAAGGTGACTTTACTCGCTCATCTGATGGCTAGCTATAAATGGTCACTTCTAGTTTACTCATTATACCAGACTTGCTGCTTGCCCCGGTTGAGTGGCAATAATTAATGCAATAATATAATAAGATTAACCTTTCTTCCCTGAAAACTCAGCTTGATAAACCAAGAAGGGCAAAGGACATAGAAGTAATGAAGCAGCTTATGCTACAATTGCACAGAGGTGAGTTGCTCCCGTCAGCGTTGCTGGGAAGTTGGTCTTGAGCAGATGTGAAGTTTTGAGATGTTTCTCTAATACTCTATTGGGAATTCAGAGGAAGGAAAACCTACAAAGAGATTTGTTAGAAAGCATATTGAGAAATAATCAACACCAGGATAACATTGGTTTAGAAACAGAGTACCCAGACTTTCTTTGTTTAAAACATTGTGCTACATAGGAGAAAGTAAACTAGGTTCTTGCAGTATAACAAATTATGATAAACATAGAGGCTTAAAGCAGCACTCCTGGTGGTGTCATCGTTTCAGTAAGTTAGAGCTCCCGGCAGGGCCTCAATGAATCCTCTGCTGAGGATTTCACAAGATTGCAATCAAGTGTTAGCGGGGATTGGGGGCTCCTCTGAGGCTTGGGGTCTCCTTCCAAGCCCATGTGGCTGTGGGAAGGGCTCATTCCTGTAGGTGTGGAGGCTGCATCTTTAAGGGTAGCCAGGGAGCCAATCTGGCTTTGAAAATCTCTCTGACTTCTTTTAAGGGCACATCTGATTAGATGAAATGAATCTAGAATTATATTTCTTTTGATTAATTCAAAGTCAGCTGATTAGGGGCCTTCATTACACCTGCAAGATCCCTTCTGCCATATAAAGGCACAATCATGGGAGTGATATTCTATCACAGTCACAAATCCTGCTCATGTCCCAGGGCAGATGATTACAGAGGGCATCTGCATCGAGGGGCAGGAGTCTTGAAACCCAGTTTAGAATTCTGCCAGAAGTAAAGACACACCCCTTTATTCCCCACCTAAATCAGCTATAAAACCTGGACGGAACACAATGTCTATTCTGTCATTTGGTTAATAGTGACTTTCAGATCTTCTATATGCCTGCTGATTTTCTTTCTAGTTTTGCTATTAATAATTGAGAGATAATTATTGTAATTTCTGACTCTAGTTTTGGACTTTTTTCTTTTTTTTGGTCTTTTTCCTCTTTGCTTCATGTAGGTTAAAGCTCTGTCATTATGTGCCCCTCTGTTGGTAACTCTGCCACTCCAGTTTTCTTTTGATTAATGTTAGCATATTGTATTGTTTTCTATTCTTTTTCTTTTGATCTGTTTTTAATACTTTAAACACATTGTTATAAGTAGTATTCTTTGTCTCTTCATTTTTCATCCAATCTGCTAATCTCTAATTTTTAATCAGAGGTGGTAAGAGAATGTGCATGTAATGTGATTATTGATAGAGTCAGGTTTAAGTTTGTTTTCTATCTATTATTCACGTTTCCTATTTTTTGTATTAGTTTATTTTTAAAATAATTCCAGTTATTTTCCTTTGTTGGCTTATTAGCCACAAACCTTTGTTTTGTCATTTTAATGGCTTCTAAAATAGACTGTTTAGAATGTATCATGTAAAATGTGTAGTATTCAGCTCTAATTTACCACTGTTTTTTGTCAGTGATAATCACCCACTTCATATATATATATATATATATATATATATATATATATATATATATATATATTATAAGAACCTCAGAATAGAATATTTCAATTTCCCTTCTGCCAGTAGAGCTCACATCATTTGTTTTCTGTCTCTCAGAGATCACTACCCCTCATTGCCTGAGACTGAGTGTATTCAAAACTATTGGTTCATACATTTTGTTTTTTTTCAGGCAAAAATCTGCCCTCGTTACTTCATCTTAGACAGAAGTACCATTTCTCAGCCAGTACAGCTTTACCTTGTATATGGAATAATCAATCACACTGTTTGGTGGGTGGGGGAGATGCTAATTGGTTCAAGGCCACAGAACCAGTCCATCCCCCAATCACAATGCTGCCTCCTGGTGGAGGGGCATGCACTTCTCATGTCTTCACAATGGAAATTTTAATTGAATCTTTTCTACATAGTTGGCTCTAATTATATTTATTAAGGCTAATAGGAGTTATAATCACAATTATGCTGATCTCTGTTTAGTGCCTACTGTTGCAAGCAATTAAGGTCAATTAGCCCAATTTGTAAGTTGGAATTTATTAAATCTTGTCACTTGAAAATACTTCTGTTTTAAACAGACTGACTTTAACATTTATGACTAAGGCTATTTACTTTAAAAAGGTCCTAATAAGGCATAAGTACTTACAAAAGGCTTTCCATCTTCATTTTCCTTTGATAAAACAGAAAAGGAAAACATGATTGAAGTCAGATTTTTGGTCTATCTCCTAGATAACAAGAACTCTGTGAAGCTCTTCAAAAATATTTCAGAGAATGTTTTCTGAAGAAATAGCCTCGCTCCAGCTCCGATCCCACATAAGAAGCACGGATCAGGAGCAAATAAGAGAGTGGGCCACATGAATAGACCATGGAAAACAGGCCAGGAAACTAGCATACATGAGATCTCTTTGTATTGACTTTTCATACATTCATTTGGGCATCCATAAAGTGCAGATGTGTCAAAAAGATCTTGAACTAGATTCGGGCCAGATTCTGAAGTTAACTTATTTTCATCAGTAAAGTGAAAGATGTAACTGAGATGGTCTTGAAGGTACTTGCATCCTCTGAGTATTCAGTTCTCTGATCCCCACGCCCAGGCCTCCTGAGGCTCCAGGACCTCACGAACCCACTTCAGGCCACACCCAGAACCACCCTATGGTGCTCAGCAAGACCCACCACAGTGGGGTGGGCTCCTCTCCCAGTTGCTAACATTTACCTCTTCTGTGGCCCCTTTTTCTAAGGCATGATCTCCCAGGCTAATCTGATCAATCAATACAAGGAAGCTATCCCCTGTATTAGGGATTCAAGCAAGTGTGTCAGATATTCACTGGGGTGAGGGAAGAAAATAATAGAACTCTCATTTATATTTATTTTTAATTCAACCTTTTTTACTATATTTTGTTTTGTAACATGCATAATAGTTACAATACTATCCATATGCAATTTAAATATATATAGGCAACACTATACATATCATGTATGTATATATCATATAAGCATGTACCATATATGTATATATCACATAATATACACATATATATATTATATATATATATAATATTGTTAAACTTGCCCTAATCATGTCAGTTTCCTCTCTTTATTCTATCACTTCATGTGTCTGAAGGCATCTTTTCCAGAGCCTTCTAACCTGTGTCACTCTAGGTTGCTGGCTTTCTAGGTTTCCTATATACCTGTTACTTTCCCTCAGCCATCATCTTGGTTTTTCCACTTTTCACCTGTTTCCTGGATCTCATCTCCCTTTTTCTGGGTATATTTCTGGTTTATGTAGCTTCTGAGAGCTTCCAGTTGCTTGCTGAGAAAAAGTAAAAGGAAGGTGAACCTTTAAAGAGCTTGGATCTGAAACAATCTTTAGTGTATCTTAACAATTAATAGATAATTTGGCTGGATATGGAAGTCACTTTTCTTCAGAAATTTTAAGGCATTATTTCAGTATCTTCTAGCTTCCAGTTGCTGGTGAGAAATAGGATATTATTCTGATTCTTGATCTTTTGTACAAAAACTATTTTATTTAATTTTTGTGTTAGAAACTGAAAAGATTTTCTCCACACCTTCCCCGCAAAGAGTAACCACTATGCTAGCTTCTAACACTATAGCATTTTTGTGAATTTTATATAGGCAAAATCACAGAATATGTATTTTTGTGTACTTGGCTTCTTTTACTCAATGCCATGTTTGTGAGAGTCAGCACAACACACAGCAATATTTATTGTCTCGTTGCCATATGGAGTTCCATTGGAGTTCCATTGTATGAACCATTTATGCATCTCTTCAAATGTTTGTTTTGTAGACCACCTATTTCTGCTTCATGGATCCAATGTATTATCTTATCTCACTGAGGACACAAATATTCATTCATTTGACTTTTTTCTTACCCCTCGTATAGCCTTAGTTTCCTCTAAATTAGTACTTTAAAACATGGGTTTAAGTCTTTATACTATGTGATTTCCTCAAATTTTGGGTGATCCTTGACTTTCTGCTCATATTTACGTATGAGGTGCTAAAAAGTTGATGGCAGGACCATTGGTGGTCATTGTTGTAGAGTGATCTTGCTGCACTGTTTTCTTGGGTGGGGGGAGGTGGGGCGGAATCCCTAATGTCAGTGCCTTTAGCTTTTCCCTCCGTCTTGGGCTGGTCATATTCCACAGAGAATAAACTTCTAAGCCAAGGTCTAATCCCGAGAGCCAACTGGGGAAGTGGCTAGAGCAGCTCTACCTTGAGACGTGAGCCCCTTTTCAGTTTGACTCCCACCCTCAGTGGGCTTGCTGTCACCCCACCAGAGTCTTTCTCCTACTTTACCCTCTCTAGGGACCATGCCTCCAGTCTCCCCCTAGGGAGGTATGAGAGGATCCGAAAGCTTCATTGAACACTTACCGTGGTCCCTCATATGTGTGAGGAGACCATCACACCATGTTTTCAATAACAGAACAAGGAGGGCAACTCAAGGTGGAAATCCTCTGGGTAGTGAAATAAAAGAAACATTAGGGTCTCTGAATAGGGCCATACTCTAAGGCAACCCCATACTTCCCATTTCACCTATCTCATCAGGGCCCCTCGGAGCGCCATTTCTGGGGATGACCCCAAACACATCTAAACTTTTTTTCTTGACACTTTCTATGTTTCTCTTCATCTCTGCATTATACCTCTCTCACTCCCTGGAAGGAATGACAGAGGAATACTGGCTGCAAAGCTAAAACATCTCTCATGTGTAACACAGATACATACAAATAATGCTCAATCTGGGGCTAATAAGGGGGAAAAGGCATGGGACAGATAATTTTGGTATTTAATTTTTAGAGAAATAAAATAGTGAGGTAATGGATGAGCGATCTACCTAACCTTCTTAAAAGATAAAGACGGTTTGTCATTATGGTGATGTGTACTCCTTCTCCCTTTTTCCTTTTCCTTTTTGTCCACATTGTCATTAATCTCTGTCTTCAGAGTTCACCCAAATTCAAATTTGATCACTTTCTCCCAATTCTGCTGTAAGTTTCTTTAGTTGTTGCTGTAATTCCATTAGCTATTCTAGAGTTTGGGTGTAATTGGTGCTCTA
This sequence comes from Murina feae, assembly GCA_004026665.1. Lineage (NCBI taxonomy): Eukaryota > Metazoa > Chordata > Mammalia > Chiroptera > Vespertilionidae > Murina > Murina feae. The sequence goes on along the minus strand of PVJC01023433.1, from coordinate 9,890 downwards.
AAAGTGATTTCTGATTATGGAAATTACCCTTAATTTTACATCAAAATTAAAATCAAGTTATATATATATATATATATATATATATATATATATATATATATATAAAATTTGTCCATGAGAAAGGAGAAAATCCTGCCATTTGCAACAACAATGGAAGGACTTTGAAGGTATTATGCCATGTGAGATAAGTCAGACGAGAAAGACAAATACTGCATGATATCACTTATATGTGGAATCTAAAAAAGCTCAACTCATAAAAACAGAGTCGAGTGGTGGCTAGCAGGGGCTTGGAGTATAAGTTAGTTGGGGAGACATTGTTTAAGGTACAAACTTGCAGCTAGTAGATAAATAAGTCCTGGAGAGCTAATGCACAGCACAGTGATTACAATCAACAATTCTGCATTGTAAAATTCCAAGTTGCTAGGAGACTATCTTTATTATTTCCCCCACCAAAAGGAATGACAAATATGTGACCTCATAGAGGTGTTAGTTAACACTATGGTGGTAATCATTGCAATATATAAATGTTTTAATTGTACCTTAAATTTACACAATGTTATATGTCAATTCTATCTTAATAATAATAATAATAATAAGTTTAGGATGGAGAGAGAAAAGCTGGGTATGCAGGGTTAACTCCCTCCAGTCCTCTGATACTGAGAATGGTCCGTGAGGAAGTGCTGACTTTCTTTCCAATTTAGGAGCGCAACCGCAAAAGCACCCCTTGAAAGCACTGAAGACATTCATACGCGGACACTTATTGTAATACTTTAAGCAATAAAAAAAATATATTTATTAAAAAAAAAAAAAAAAAAAGGCAAAGGGAGGGCTATGACCTGATCACACAAAGTTAGAAACGCCCAGGCAGTGCGAGCTGCATCTGGGTTCCCACTTCACGGTAACACATGCAGCAAGTCAGCCTCCCGTTTCCAAAGGCCGGAGCTGGGGAGCTGGCCGTTTTTGCCTGGAATGCTGTCCCTTCAGGTGTGGAATGCTTTGTTTTTTTACAGCTTAAAAGGTTTTGACACCTTCAGGGTCACGCAGACACTCCTGGCTGATGCACATTCCAGAAGACTGAAGTCAAGTTGAGCACATAACCAAGGGGACAATTCCTGGCCACCGCAGGCATAACGGATGTGACCCAGCTCTCCTTGTGGAAAAAAAAGAAAGAAAGAAAAAAGGAGAAAATGAATTTAATCTGGCCAGTTCACAAGGCAGTCCACTGGTCTGTGCCCAAGACATTGAATCTGAGTGTAGTGGCTGTTTCCAAAAGATGAGCTGTGCCTGAAGGAGATGCATGACGTTTGTCCCAGTTTATCTTGTGAGTGTCGGTTACTTTGGAGTCACCTCTTTATACCAGCGGCAACATCCCAAATTAGCCTCCATTCACAAATCTCTGCAGTGCGGTCTCCCTGGGAAAACGTCAAAGCCTCCGTAACTGGAGGGAGCCTGCTGCCAAGCGTTTGGCCTGGGAGAATGGCAGTAATTAAATGATGATAAAGTTGAGGATCTTGCAGGTAGAACAAAGACTCTTTCTTTGTCTCAGGTGGGGACACGTTGGTTCGCACATTGCCTCTGTCTGGGAAAAGAGGTTGGCAAGGGAGGAATGAAACCATAGGGGAAGGGAGGGCGTGAGAAAGGGGAATTGGAGAGTGGAGTTGTAGGGGAGGGGAGGCTGACTTCTGAGGTTTAGAGGAGAGATTGATGCTGGAAGGGAGACAAATTTAATATTACTATTCATCAGAGGTGGGCCCTGTGGCACTTCAGCCTATATTAGAACAGGTGAGAGATGGGACAAAGCCACGTTCCTTGTTAAATGGTTCATTGTCTCCAGGGGCAGGGGCAGGAGTGGGTGTGGGGCTTGGGGGGTAAAGGAAAGAAGAATATGAAGAACTGCGGGGTTTATCGCATGTACACTTCGCCGTCGATGTGAGGCTGCTCAAGCTCCCAGCACAGCCTGCGGCACCACGTCTCCGTGGTGGGAAGATGGAAACCTGCATCCCCACAACCAGCCTCTCCTGATCTCCTGAACATCGTCAGATCAGCACCAGCCTGAACACCCAGGCTGCTGTGTGTGCTCGAGTGTATGCTCATCTCATGATCTGACCTAAACCAGATGTCAGTGTGATGGATGCCCCCTGCCAATCTAGTAAATCAGTAAATTCACAATGCTTCCTTCAGCTAAAGCAGCGGTTCTCTGCCTGTGGGTCACAGCCACTTTGGGGGGTCGAATGACCCTTTCACAGGGGTCGCCTAAGATCATCTTGCATATCAGATATTTACATTATGATTCACAACAGTAACAACATTACAATTATGAATTAGCAACAGAAATAATTGTGTGGTTGGGTCACAACACAAGGAATTGTATTTAAAGGGCCGGAAGGTTGAGAACCACTGAGCTAAAGCAATGTCATATGTTAGCCCGCAAAGGAGATAAGTGGACTGCATAGCTCCAGGCTCAGGGCCAGGGTTCCAAACCTGGGGGAGGGGCCTGTGTTCCTCATTCATCGCTGCTGGACCTGGACCGAATCCACCAGAAAGCCTGAACCCAAGATCTCTCTCTCTCTCTCTCTCCTCCCCCCCCCCCCCCACGCACTCATTCTCTCTCACCCTTACTCCTTGCTCCCACGCACGCTCTCTCTCTGGGATTTAACTCTGGGTGAGATAATCCAGACCTTGGAAGGCCATGGTGCAAGACCAGGGTGCTGTTTATAGCATTTGTCAGGAGTCTCCGGGCTGGAGTGAGGAGTATGAAGGGCCGTGGGAGGAGAAAAGAGGGGAGGAATTAGCCAGAGCAACTCCTCTTATTGAGGAAAAGCAGGTTTGATCTGAATCGAGAATCAGATCCACAAAGGTTTACTTTTCAGCTGCATCTAAGAAAAGAAATGCCGCCACGGGGGACTAGGCACACGGGAGGGCTGGGCAGGAGTGGGCAGGGATCAGGAGCACTAGGCAGGGGAGGATAAGGCAGGTGGGAGGACGGGGCGCTGGGGCTGAGGTGCAGGAGGCCGAGCTACAGGGATGAGGGTAGGGATGAGCAGGCCTAAGGGAAGGAACAAGATATGGGTTATTCCTTCTGCTTCCAGAACTATTGGGTGTGTTGTTTGTTTTTTGGTTTATAAATATAACATTCATTTAAAAAAAAACCTTCAAAACTACTGAAGAGTCTCAAGAAGGAAATTAAAACACTCATGAGACTTTAACTCATGGCTAGACACCATTAACCTTTGGGAAATGATATCATTTCAGTATAGTCTTATAGTCTACTTTTTTTTGTTTAATAATTATTTGGTGGGCATTTTCCAAAGGCATTGCAAAAGCTCCCAAATGTGTTTTACAATCAGCTGATTTATTTCATTGTTTGGGTAAATATAGTTGTTGTTTTAAAGAAGAAAACTTAACAGGAGCACTTGGGTTTTTCGCTTTTTCCTATTATAAAAGGAAAGCGTCAATGACCACCTTTGTGCATAGGCATCTGTACAGTGTGTGTGTGGAGAGAGAGTTATTCTCTAGCAGTGTGTTCTGGGGCTAGAATTGTTAAGTTAACTCTGTATTCTCCCAGCTCCCAGCAGGCAGAGACTTTGTGGAGAAGAGCCTTAGCATTCCACAAAGGGCCTCCAACACCTCAGCTTCGCAACAGACGGCAGCTCATATACCGAGGTCTTCTCCGGTTCAACTGAGTGCAGAAGCGGGTGTGTGTGTGTGTGTGAGTGAGTGAGTGAGATGAGACAGTGCGTGTTTGTTGGTTAAGCCACTCAGGTGGTGGTCCTCTGCTATGGCAGCCCAAGGACACTCAGGGACTCTCCAGCACTCAGGAGCGCAGGAGCCTTGGGAGAACTCCTTGGCCTCCCCATGCCTCTGCGTTATAGAGAAAGGCCGACCAGAGGCGGCTGTCTTCTCAATGGAGAGACTGCACCCAGAGAGATGAAATGATTTATTTGAAATTGCTTTCTTATGAATTTTTTTTAAAAGAACAAAGCAGAGAAGTGAACTCTGGCAACATGTTCGCCTCACCTCCAAATCTTCTGATCACTTTGAATTTTAGCTTTTGGGATGCCCTGTTTTTGGAGGTGGAGTAGCCACAAATGAGTCAGAGCAGGGGGTGTTCAAGAGTAATGCCCAGCCAAGACGCATGAGAATGGAGAAGGACCCATTTATGTTCAACCTGCCAACAGAGAAGGGTGTGTACACATAAAGTATTTCTTTTCATGCCATGCAATGCCAAAGAATGCTTTGAATTTTAGGGGGGAAAGAGTATTTTTCACACTGAAGGTGGAACTCCCTGGGTCTTGTGCAAATATCTGGATCAAAACCACATTTTAAGTGCCCAGTCATGAAGGATTAAACTCATAAAACTCTGAAAACAAGCTGCCAAGTACAGAGGACAGAGCCGGGCTCTGGAGTCCAGAGCTGTAGCCAGATTTCCAGCTCCACTCCCACCTCAGACAAGACACGTGAACACCGCTGACTCTCATCTCTAAATGGCTGACCAACCACACCACGTTCCTCACGGTTCCAGTGGAATCAGGATGCACTTTACAAAGGGCAAAGTCACCAAGTGGCACCATCGACCCAGTGGGTCTTAGGAGGGAAGTTGACGTGGAAAGGATGTGGGAGAGTCAAAGCTACTCTTTTTTGCAAAAGTGTTGCATGCACGTCCATTACAGGGGAGAGTACTCATGGCAGTACAGGGAATGTGACCCCGCCATTGTTTCTTCCAAAGGTGTCCTCCATCCTCCCTTAGAAAAAGGATGTATGGGGTGGGGGTCAGGTAGAATGGAAGGGAGGAAAGAGGCCAGGGCTCCTTGAAAAGAGGACAAGCAGCAAACCTTGAGACCCGTACTCATCAAAGCAATAGTCCCCTCTCCCAGCCTTCTCTATCTCACTGAGCACCCCACTGTGCCCTCCCTCCAGCAGGCAGGCTTTCTGTGACTTCCTTTTTCCCTGTCCAAGCTTTACCTGTGTGTGTGTGTGTGTGTTTTTTCTGGGAGTGGGAGTGACACTAGAGTATGTAGTATTATTTGCCTATTATATCCCCACCCCCTTGCTGGAGCTGGGTCTTCTCTGTATACCCACACAAGGTTCTGATGTCCCAGTGACACTGAGGGAGTCTGGCTGCTGCTGTCACTGTCCCATCCCCTTCCCACAAGAAGATGTGCAAGAAAGAACCCCTCCTGGCTGGTGTGGCTCAATGGTCGAGCGTCGACCCATGCACCAGGAGGTCACCGGTTCAATTCCTGTCAGGAGTGTTGTCTGGTTAAGATTTATGACTTGATCCCCAGTAAGGCGGGGGTTGCAGGATAATTTCTTTCTCTCCCTCTCCTGTCCTCTCTCTCTGAAATCAATAAAAACATATTTTAAAAAAATAAAAAGGAACCTGAACCAAAAGGGATGACCCTGCCAAGTTTAGTGTGTTTGTCAGAGAGTTAGAAGGATGCAGGCTGGAGGTGGAGTGGGCATGGGGAGGGAGGAGGGGAAGGAAGGTGAGAGGACTGTGACTCACTCTGAAAGAACTGGGTTTTCTGGCTATAAATTCTCAGGGGCTGGGAAAGCAAACACAAATGACCTCAAATTTAGCTAATAGAGAACATTGATTTCCGTTATGCAGCACAGCCAAATGCATTTAGCTTTGACTTAACTATTGCCAGAAACTATTTTTCACTGAAACCCTCTTTTTAGGTTACCTTTAAAATTTCCTAACTGTCCCTTTGAGGGGCTGTATTCATAGATGATGTCTCAATTCTGCAAGACATCCAACTGTTAATTATTCAGCCAATATGCATTTCTTCCTTCCTTTTTCAGAGAAATAGGGGGGAAGGAAGCAGACACTCATTCTCCTAGTGCTATTTTGTTGTCCTGTGTGTATAGCACTACTGCATGTATAGGATCCTTTTTCTGGCCATCTGCCTCTAGCCCTATCTGTTCAGCAAACATTCGACCAAGCCAAAAATGGTACTTAGCAGAAGCAGGAAGACAGCGACCTCATAACAGTAACAGGAACGATCAAGAAGAAAGTGAATGCTTCTTTGTTAATCCCCCGGCTTCACTACATTATAGTTATCATTTCATACTGTCTCTATATTCTTGAATCTGACTTTAGGTGACAGGACAGAAAGCAAATTACCTTTTACTCTCATATGCCTTAATGTTAACACGTACACAGAGTTTGTGAACCAACAATTGTCAGGAACTAAAGGGTATTTTGTTATTTAAGCTAGTAATCGTTGTCATATTTAGTCGCACAATAGGAAAATTTCAACATCCCTCTTTGGTGGAAGATGTCAAGGAAACACATCTCAACAGTCTGAGAAATTCACATCCCATGGGTGTCCCTGGCTTCCTGCTATTTTCTCATTCCTGCTTCCCTCCACCCCCATCCTAATGAATATTCAGCCTGCATCCTTCAACCAGGACTTTGAATAAGATGCTTCCTGTTTTTCCTGTTAACGATTAACTGTTGTCCGGGGTAAAAGGGATTGTTTGGTAGGAACTTGCAACTGGGAATTCCTGTTTATTTTTTATTCTGACCCTAGATCTGGGGACAACATATATCCCATAGTTTGAAGTAATGCCTTGTATATTACAATGCTCGGTTACCCCAACTCTCTATTGCAATATATATATATATATATATATATATATATATATATATATATATATATATATATACCTTTTCCATCTCAAGGTGAACAATTCAAGGGGATTAGATCATAGTCTTTTCTGATTCCCATTATAGTGTCCAGAACAGAGCAGAAGCTCAATAAAATTTGTTGGAAGGTTCAAAAGGCATAGTGATTGGAAGTTCCAGAGAGAGAGATAGTCAAAATGATCCATAATTGTCCTTAGGCTAGAAAAGAATAAAGAAAGATGAAGATTCCCTTGTGCCTGTAGTGTGCATTTTTTGGTGAAGTAGCGATTACATAGGCATGGTGTAGCATGACCCTTTGGGTCCTGGAATTGAGTTTTATTCTTCTGGCTTCTCCAACGGTTGAGTTTTCCATGTTTCCCGCAGTTGTTTGGTAGCTGCTACAGCTTTCCCTGATTTCAGGGACTCCATGGATCATGATTAATGCTCCTTGTTCACTGCGTGCCTCGGAGGTCTGAGCTGAGAATGTTTTGTGAGACCTTGGTGATTGTTACCTTATAAACTGGGAATGTTCTGGAAAGATTAATTCACAGACAGGTGATGGCTTTGTCATATTACAGAAAATTTTGAGCAAAAGTGTGTTTCTACCAAAGCTGTTTCAAAATGTGTGGATATCCGCCATTGACAGCAAGTAGATTTTTATCTGTGACTTGGGCTTCATGGGAATAGCCATGGGGAAATGTTTGGAACCCCTTCATAGTTGAAAGGAGATCCATGAGTTTCTTTCTTGAGACTTTCTAATGCTTTGCATTTGCCATCGTGAGGAAGATACATAAACACCTTGGTATTTCCTTCATATTTGTTTCTAAAGGCTGCAAATCTACATTACACACATTATTTCCTGAATCCTTAAATGAAGCCTGGCAAATAGGAAGTGCATTACTGAAACATTTACTGAAAATGTTCAATAGCTTCTTCTTACCCCAGGAACAAACTGCGCCGCAGCTGGCCTTCACTCTCTGAGCTCTTTCTCAAGTGCTAACATCCAGTTACGCTGAACTTCTAGCCGCCTGTGTACTCTTTCCTTCAGCCTCTTGTGGCATGTTCCCGCTTCCGCGAATACCGCTCCCCACTCTTCCCTTTCTCGTTCTTGGTCAGTCCTGCTTTGAGTTAAGAAACTTAAATGTCCCCTCCTCGAGACAGCTTCCTGATTCCTGCTCTAGGCTAGCTCCCCTTGCTGTTTGCTCCCTCATAGGAGCTGCAAAGAGAAGTGAAGAGCCTAGAGTGTATACCTTTTCAAAGACTAATCACAACTCTTAGTTATTTTAGATGTAAATAGGAAATATTCGAGCTCAGGGCTGTCCTCTTTGTGATAGTACATGTGCTTCTATTTATGTACTAAATTGATATCCTGTCAAAAGTTGCTGCCAAAATTGCATTTTAGAGGAACCAGGAAGAGCTTGTCAAATATCTTGACTTGTAGTTTGGATGGGTTAGTTTTGTAAGATTGCTCTATCTGTCTGAGGAAGAAGTAAATCACACCTCAATCCTTGACTTCTTCCTCTGGAGAGTTAAACATATCAGTAGTAGTTTGACTATAATTCAAACTCCATTATTTGGAATGTCCAAAGATTTTATGGCTTTTCTGATTATATTGGAACATTTTTTCATTTAATATTACTTAAGATAAGTAGTTGGCATGCAGAGACTTGGAAACCCTCTGGTTATAGTATAAGCTGCTTTGTGATAGAATTATTTTAATCACATTAGGTATTTTCTATTCTTAATAATATATAAAGCAGCAGAAGAGTCAAGAGAGCAGGTTCTAAAGAAGATCAGGCCACTTGTGATACATAAATTAATATGTCTGTGGCTTAGTTGCTTCACCTATGCAATGGAAATGAAATGGTTCCAACCACATAGGAGTACTCTGGAGTTTAAATGAAATAATGCATGTAAATAGTTTAGAATTATATATTGTACAAGGTAAGCACTCAATAAATGCTACCTATTTTATTATAATATGTATATACTAGCAAGTGCCCCTTTACATTTATTAATGAGCTAGTTCTGTCATTTCCTTTCTCAAATTGATCACCTGTAGGTAGTACTGAAGGTAAAGCAGTCATAGCTTAGACCTAGTGACTTAGACCTGGTTTTCCCTTCCTGTGACCTAAATTCTTAGGTCACATAAATCTACGAGCCGCTTGAGGATAAGAGGAATAGCTTCCTCATTTTGAAACCCCGGTAGCCCATTGCTCAATGAGGTTCAAGTCTCTCTCTGTCTTTCCCCTCCATTATGGCATCTTCATTCTGTTTTTTCATCAGTATTTGTCTTTTTAAAAAAATCCTCACCCGAGACAATTTCCCCATTGATTTTTAGGGAGAGTGGAAGAGAGAGCAAAAGACAAAGAAATATTGACGTGAGAGAAAGACATTGATTGGTTGCCACCTGTATGCCCCTGACCAGGGCCAGGGCCAGGGCCAGGAAGGAGCTTGTAACCGAGGTACACACCCTTGACTAGAATCGAACCCAGGTCCCTTTTGTCCGTAGGATGATGCTCTATCTCATCAGTATTTGGATGGTGAACTCTCTCCTCCACTGAGCCATGACATAATTCATCTAATATTTTTAGGCCAGTTGTGTCTTGCTCATAGGTACTCAATAATAAATGTTGTAAGGGGCATGAAGATGACAAAAATAATTTCCCAAAGTGAATAAATGAGAATAACTGCCTTATTTTAATCTCAGTTTACTTTCTCTCCCCTCTTCCCCCTCTCCCCATTTTATCATCTTGGTAAAAAGTCTTGAGGAGAATTGATCACATTTTTTTTTAATTAACAAACTTCCTAATAAACCAATCAACCAACTCACCCCTTAAAATCTGAACAAGGATCCAACTCCTATTTCAAGGAAGCATTGAAGTCCTGTGATCATTCTTTTTTTTTTTTTTTTTATTATCAAAGTATTTCTTTATTTTTTTTTAAATTTATCTTTATTGTTCAGATTATTACAGTTGTTCCTCTTTTTCCCCCCATAGCTCCCCTCCTCCCAATTCCCACCCCAACCTCTGACCTTGCCCCCCCATTGTCCTCATCCACAGGTGTACAATTATTGTCCAATCTCTTCACGCATCCCCAACACCCTTAACCCCCGAAAATTGTCAGTCCACTCCCTTTCTATGCCTCTGATTCTATTCTATTCACCAGTTTATTCTGTTCATCAGATTTTTTATTCACTTGATTCTTAGATTCACTCGTTGATATATATTTGTTGTTCATAATTTTTACTTTCCTTTTT
>PVJC01023432.1:0-26398 GCA_004026665.1 Murina feae | reverse complement strand
GCAGGCAGTTGCAACAGAACCCTTTGGTTTGGTCTAGTTCCGTGGCTGTTGGCCTCCATCTTGGCTGGGTTAATTTGCATACAGCCGCTCTGATTGGCTGTTGGCCTCCATCTTGGCTGGGTTAATTTGCATACAGCCACTCTGATTGGCTGGTGGTAACGGTCACATTTGCATGTTTCGCTTTTATTATAGAAGATTGCTATTTGGGTTCTAAATAACTGCATTCTCCTATGGGTATGCCTTAGAAATCAAAGTGTTTGGGGAGGCCTTGACATTTAATTTCTTTGTCATTTCTTATTTAGTACATTGTGAAATTAAAAACGTGAACACCGAATTTGGCTGAGCATTGTTTGCTACTTCTCTGGAGGTGGGGCTTCAGTGATCAAGGCTTCCCTGTGCTTCCAGGAAATAGAAATAATTAATGTGTTGTTGTTTTTTTTCGGCCTGCCTCTTTCCAAATTTTTTCCCTTTTTCTCCTTTGTCCCTTTTCCCATTGTTTGCTCCCTTCCCTCTCGCCCCCCCCCCCCCCCAATACCACCAGCACAATAACAGATAATCTTCTGGGATAATTGGTACTGTTGGTGATAATACCTGTTGCTTTTCAATGTAATTCATACAATAAACTTTTATTTTGTATGAGTTTGTAGTTACTAGATCCATAGTTTTGTATTTTTCCTTTTTTTTATTTTACCTAGATAATGGAAATAGAAGAGCAGAAACAAAAACAATTAGAATTACTTGAACAAATTGAACAACAGAAGTTAAGATTAGAAACTGATCGCTTCAGGGCTCACCTAGAAGAAGAAAAAAGAAAAAAACCTCACCAGACTGAGGTAGGATATGGGCAAATCCCATCCCTACATAGACCACTGGGAGATAAGGAAATACAATAAACCTCAATGTAACGAATTAATTTGGGTGAGGGGGTATCTGCTAAAGCCGAAAGTCTGTTATATAATAAAGTAGGTTTTCCCAATGCATATGTTAAAAATTAACAAATTAGTTATTTTACCTGTTTTTACTTATTTAACACGTTTCTGTAATTAAATTATGTATGAAAAGTGTAATTTCACAGAAAAGCTTTCTATATGTATTACTGTAATTTTAAATTTATACTGCAAAGGTCTAGTAAATGCATGCATTCACCAGTCACGTCTAGTAAACAAATGCACACAGCTGGGGTGTGGCTTAGCACATGCGGGAACGTTGGCGGCCGCCTGCATTTAAACTGCTACAGAAAGTCACCCCATGAGACAACAGAACCAGTTATAGCAAGCATGTCAAACTCAAAGGCTAACACAGGCCAAATGCACAATTAAGTTTATGTGGGCCGCAAAAAAGCAATAGCTTCAATTTTCATAGAAATGTAGGTTTAGCCCTGACCAGTTTGGTTCAGTGAATAGAGTGTCAGCCTGCGGACTGAAGGGTCCCAGGTTTGATTTCAGTCAAGGGCATGTACCTTGGTTGCGGGCACATCCCCAGGTAGGGGTGTGCAAGAGGCAGCTGATCAATGTTTCTCTCTCATCAATGTTTCTGGCTCTCTATCCCTCTCCCTTCTTCTCTGTAAAAAAATCAATAAAATATATATTTTTTAAAAAGAAATGTAGGTTTATTTCAATAAAGACATGCTGAATACAAAAGGCTGAAATAAATGAGTAATCTAATCTAATAAGAGTAATATGCAAGTTAACCATCATTCCGAGACACCTAGGCCACGCCTACCAGCCGATCATAGCAGCTATATGCAAATTAACTCAGCCCAGGTGGCAGCCGGCAGCCACGGAGCTAGAGCAAACAGGAGGCTTCCGTTAGGCTGACTGGGCCTCTGCTCCAGGCAACAATGTTTCAATTATAGAAGCCACGGACCTGAAACAAACAGGAGGCTTTGTTGCCTGCCTAGGCCTCTGCTCAAGGCAACAAAGTTTCAATTATAGAAGATAAACCCCAGAACCTGATTCCAGCCAGCCTCTCTGGGACCTTGGGTCAAGGTCCCATTTCAGCAGCCTGAAAACGGCCCTCAGCCCCTCACCCAGGTTGGCCACACCCTCATGGGGTGAGGGTCCCCATCAGCCCCTCACCCAGGCTGGCCAGGCACACCAGCAGGTGGACATCCTCTGAGAGGTCCCAGACTGCGAGGACACAGGCCAGGCTGAGGGGACCCCCCCACATACCCCCGAGTGCACAGATTTTTGTGCACCAGGCCCCTAGTCATTAACATAAAATAATAGAACATTGTAATACAATTAATATTTCTTCTTGAACATTAACGTACCAGACACTGACTACACAAATTAATAAGCATAATGCAAATAAACCTATTTTTCTTGTTCTCTGAAAGCAAAGTATTTCCTGTTGTGCTCACCAAACAAGTCGGTTCAAGACTAATGATGTGGCCATTGGTTGCTAAAATATTCACTGCTAGTAATAATGGAGAGAAATGGTGCACCTGCACTTAAGGCGTGTAAGGGAAATGAATGCAACACGATTATAGTAATCAGTCATTAGTGAACGTTGTAGTTCGTTATCAATAATTATGTATAATAGGATATTGTAAAAATTAAGTTACGAAATTTTTATTAAAGTGTTTCTTACATACCGTTATATTGTCTGGGCCGAGAAAAGATTTGTTGTGGGCCACATGGAGTTTGACATGCTTGAGTTACAGTGAGAATTGGTGTGGTCATGTGCCAATCATTTGCTGAACGTTGTTTATGAGCGGTGACTCCTGGATTTAAATATGTAAACTATAGTTAGAATTATATAATATTATGTCGACAAAGTTACTAGTGTTTTTGTCCAACATATTGCATATTTGCTAAAATTTGTTAAAAATAACAGTGAATTAGTAACAAAAAGTCAACTTTATTTTTAAGCAGATCTTGATTTAAAGCATTTAAAAATTAACAAGGTTTTAATTTTCACATATGACATACAGACTGGAAATTTTGTCCATTAAATCCAAAGTCTGTTAAATCAAAGTCTGAAAAATGGAAGGCATACGATATAAGAAACCTTAGCATTCAGAAAAGTGAAATGCATTTCTGATTCTTACTTGATAATTTTTTTCTGTTAATCATGTACATATATATAAAGTTGTATATATACGCTCATGCATATGTTTACATGAACCTAAACACTTTCATCTTTCAGCTTCTAGAGGGTGTCAGTGTATGTGACCATAATTTGTATATAATGGGTATGTTAAGCTCTTGACTTGGTTGACACTAAAAGAAAATGGTAAATGACTTTGTTTCTTAATAGTGGAAGTGCCAGTCTTTTATTGTAAAAAGTAATAATAAAGCTATATGGAATTACAGAACTTCAGTTCATATTAAATACTTTAGTAGTTGTTTCTGGGTTTGCCTTTTAATTAGTAGCTTTGTCTTTTATTAGGTTGGCACTTCTGAAGCATCATCCACCATAAGTACAGAAGAAGATAGTCATAGGCAGATGATTCGCAACTATCAACATCAGCTTTTACAGCAAAAGAGGTATTAGCTAGGGTACAATTCATGTGTTATAATGTTTGGCTACATCTTCAGGGTTTATTTTTTATATGAAGATCTAATCAGGATTCCCTTAAAATTATAGCATATAGGTTTCTCTGCGGGCAGTGTGAACATTGTTCCTTTTTCACCGTGATTTTGGCCCATCCTAGATTGCTATTGAATTTAATGTATAGACACAAGAATATGAAGCATTTTTTTAATAAAAAAAGAATAATATTTATTTGTTTTGTTTTTGTGTTCTTTTTTGGTAGGCTTCATAGACAGTCTGTTGAAACAGCCAGGAAACAATTACTCCAATATCAGACTATGTTAAAAGGAAGGTATTCATCCGTGCCAGCTGCATCATCAATATCTGATTCTGTTGTATCAGTCCCACTACGGAAATATGAAAGACCCATTGTTATATCAGAACTTTGGCATCAAGGTCAGAGACCCAAACTGAGCCCTAACAAATATGAACCTATACAACCCACGCAGATCTCCCAACTAGAACAAGATTATTTTCAGGTTCCAAGGCAAAATCGCTTTCCACAAAGACAGGTAGGGACAACAAAAACAGATGTTTTAGCGAATAAATGTTTGGGATCACAAGAACAACCAAAGCGATTTTCACAGATGGAAACACAGCAGAGAGACTATAAATCAGTTCCTAAAGATTCTCACATACTTTCAAGGACTTTATCTCATGATAGGCCACTAACATTGCAGCATGCTAATGAGGTAGCTGGAACTTTAGAGCCCCAGCAGATATTCTCAGAGGACAATGAAAATACATCTTCTAAGCCAAGGGAACCTTCTTCATTCCTACCACTGTTAGCTGAGCATTCTTTTACATCTCTGCCTACTAACGTTGAATCTGAAAAATTCCAGGAATCCTTTTCAACTCTGAGCAGAGGTACAGTTTCTGTAAGCCACTCTGTAATCAGCCAAATGCAGGATAAGTCTTTGCCATCCTCAGAGAACATCACAGCCCAGAAAGGTCATTTGAAGCTTCTCCAAGAGCAGTTAGACCTACAGAAGGAAGTTCTTCGGTCCAGACAGGAAGCCCAGGAACAGTTGCTTTTGGGCAAACAGAAAGACTTGGAAGGGCAGACGGGCACCTCTGCATTCCTCCCATTGGTACCTGTGGATTCGTTTGCTTCACTGCCTTCTGTCAAAGCTGAATCAGGGAGAATCCAGGAACCTTCTCCATCCAAGAATGACACTGCAGTTTTCTCAGGCCATCCTGGGGTCCCACAACTTCAGGATAGGCTTTTGGGTTTTTCACAATCTATCCTATCACAGCAAGAAAATTTAAAATTTCTTCACGAACAGTTAAATATTCAGAGAGACAGCATTCAGGCCAGGCGGGAAGCTCAGGAAGTATTACATGTACATAAACAGGGTGAGCTGGGTGGAAGAGTATGGTCCACACAGACTGAGCCACCTTCTCTCCCCTCTCAGGTAGCTCAGCATACACTTCCTCCATTCCTTTCTGCTGGTACTCAGTCTGGAAAAATCTGGGAGCAGTGTCCATCTAAAAATGAGGAGGGACTTCTTTCAAACCAATCTGAAATCCCCAAATCTCAGGATGGCTCTTTGAGTTTCCTGCAACAGTTCCTACCTTTGCACAATAGTTTGAAGTTGCTCCAAGAACAACTGACTGCACAGAGGGATGCTCTTCAGGCGAGGCATGAAGCCCAGATGGAATTACTTTCACATAGACAAAGGGATTGGAGAGACAGTAAGTCTGGGCAGATGAGTTCTTCATTCCCACCGATGGGTGCTCCACGTTCGGTTGCGTTGCAAGCTTCTGCTAAAACAGAGCCCAGGAGAATTGAGAATCCTTATTCGTCAGAGAAGGAAAGTACTATTCCCACAAGTCGCTCAGTAACATTTCAGGATGAGTCTTTGAGTTCTCTACAGCATAGCCTGCCACAGCAAGAAAATTTGACAGCACTCCAAAGTGAATTTGAAAAAGGAATTTCTTCTGAACAGACCGACACCTCTTTATCCCTAACCCAAGTAGCTGAATCTGAAAGATGCCAGGAATTTTCGTCAAGTGTCAGTGCGGGTCCCTTAAGTCATTCTAAGATCCCAAGGTTTCAGGAAAGATTTCTGAGATTTTCACAGGGTCATTTGGAGGAACACCAAGAGTGGCTAGACACAGAGGAAGCCCTTCGCTTTAGCCAGAAGACCCGAGGAAATATACCTTCTGAACAAACTGGTTCCTCCTCATTTGTACCACAGTTAGGACGCCTTTCATTTGCTTCGGTACCTTCTGAATCTGGTAAAACCCAGGAAACTCTTTCAACAGAGGGGGATGGTAAAATTCCTTCAAGCCATTTTCAGATCCCAGAATTGCAAGATAGGCTTTTGAAGCTATCACAACTTATCCATCCTCAACAAGATAATTTGAAGGCTCTTCAAGAACAGTTAGCTGCACAAAGGGAAGCCATCATTCAGTCTAGACGGGAAGCCCAGGAAGAACATGAACAGAGTGGCTGGAGGGAAGGAATACCTCCTGAGCAGGATGGCCCCTCTTCCTTCTTACCCCGAAGGGTACAATATTCATTTACTTCATTGCCTCTAACTGAATCTGATAGAATCCAAGAACCTTGCCCAACTGAGAGTGATAATACAGCCTCCTCAAGTCATTCTGAGATACCAAGATTGCCTGCTGGTCTATTGGGTTTATCGCAGTCTGTTTTACCTCAGCTTATATTGCCCAGACAAAATAAATTTGATGAAAAGTTATCTTCTGAGCATTTTATTCAACCTCACCAGCATGATTTGATGGTACTTCAGCAGCAGTTAGATCAACAAAGGGAAGCCATTCGATTTAGGCAGGAAGCCCAGGAAGAGTTGCTTTCACAAAGACTAAGGAAATTGGAGAAAGCGGTATCATCTGAGCAGGTTAGCTCCTCTTTAGCCTTATCCCAGGTAACACTGCCTGTTGGCTCTGAAAGAATCCAGAAGTCTTGTCCAGCTAGATCGCAGGATAGGCTTTTGAGTTTCTCACAACCTAGTCTGCCTCAGCAAGTTCATTTGAGCGCACACTTGGACTTGCAAAAGAAAATGGTGCTCTCTGAGGAGAAGGCCCAGGAGGAACTACTTTTAACCAGGAAGGGTAAGTTGATTGAAAGTGAATCTTCTGAGCACACTATTCCTTCTTTGTTTCTACCCAAGGAAAGAGAACATTCATTTATTTCACTACCTTTTGCTGAAGTTAAATATAAAGACATTTGTGAATCAGATTCATCCAGGAATGAACATACAGTTTCTTCAAGCGATTCTGTGATCCCAAGATTTCAAGATAGACTTTTAAGTTTTTCACAGTCTAACTTAGCTCAGCAACATAACTTGGGACTTCAGAAGCAGTTGGATCAACAAAGAGAAGTTCTGCATTATAGCAAAAAAGCCCAAGAAGAACTGCTAATTCAGAGACAAACCGCATTGCAGCAGCAGATACAGAAACACCAAGAGACCTTGAAGGGTTTCCTTAAAGACACTCAGGTATGTATTAAACCTGAGTACCTACGAATTAAACAATGGTGTTAACCCAACTCAGATAAGCTCAAAGTTTTCATCTTAGGCTTGAATAAGATCTTAGTTATTGAGAATAAGCAGTTTGACCTTGAGTGCTTTAGTTTTTCTACCTTAAACAATGTCTAAATTAAAACATAAACACTAATATATGTCTTCACATGGTGTTTATGAGGTTGATAGTTATGTGAAACCCAACTAATTTCATCCAGTAGTTTGATGCAACCAAATGCAAATACTTTTTAAAAATATATATTTTTTTACTTATTTCAAAGAGGAAGGAAGAGTGAGAGAGAGATAGAAACATCAATGATGAGAGAGAATCATTGATAGGCTGCCTCCTGCTCGCCCCCTTCTGGGGATTGAGCCCTCAACCCAGGTATGTGCCCTTGACTGGAGTCGAACCAAGGACCGTTCCTTCAGCCCGCAGGCCAACGCTCTCTCCACTGAGACAGACCAACTAGGGCCAATGCAAACACTTTTAAAAGTGTAGATTGTCATTTGAAGTTTCATTATAAAGGGTTTTGAACTTTTTGTTATAAAGGATTTTGAACTTACTGTAAGAAGATTAAATTATGAAATAACCAATTAGAATTTCTCTTCTACAAATAACAGACCTTGTGCTTTCTGTTAGCACATTGTTGACATTTGTATGTGAATTAAAATCAGTCCCCTCTTTATTAATGCCTGTTGTAAAATTGGTTTTAGGCTAATGGACAGCTGGACCTGCTTCTTGTCACTGAATTGTAGAGAAGACTCTGGCATGGTCAAACATTCATAGTTTCTCTATATGGGAGATAAGAGTATATTCTCCTAAATGTGAATGTGGCCATTTTACTTTAAGAGGCTATTTCCTAAATTTATGATTTAGCCTAAGTAGAATTCTATAAATCTTTGATGTTCAAAAGAAGCTTGAGTTGAGTCTATGAGAATTTGAGATCTAGGGATTTACTACTCATTTAAAGGAAAAGTAATGGGAAAACAGCTGAGGGGGATACTCAAGAAAATAAAGTCTCTTATTGAAATGTACTATGGAGGCTGTTTTAGGTTGAAGGCTATGAGTGGTTATACTTCCCAATGGAAATATATCACCTTTTCAACATTAGAGACTTATTTTTCAGCTATGGAAAAAATTGTAATAGTGTGATTGATGGAACTGTCTATTTGGTTGAGGTTCTAATTTAAGAGGGAGTTATAATTCTAATGAATGCTTCCCATGATCCCTTATCCTGTGTCATCCCCACCGTCATCTGTCCACTGTTTCAGACAAGTAATGCCACTTTTGAAAATGACTTACACCAGATGCTCAGAGAGAGGCTTCCTCATTTCCAAGACCAAGCAAGAGGTGATCACGAAAAGATTAGTTCTGTAGACAGGAGCAACTCTGATGATAATCAGCTGCTTTCAGAAGGTAAGTAGCAAGCAGAGTAGTAAGGTAATTGGGTTTTATTGTAATTATTCCACTGATTATTCTTTGCTTTCACTTCCTGCAACTTGCTAATTAACAAGAACTTTGTAGTATGTTAATAAATTGTCATAAATTTATCATTGACTTGATAGGTGAGCATCTGAACAAAGAACTGGGTAGGAGAGCCTCAAAGCCACCTGTAGCAAAAGTTAAATGTGGATTGGACTTGAACCAACATGAACTTAGTGTGATACAAGAGGTAGAATCACCGGCAAGTGGCAGACCTTCTATACTAGGTAAACAGATGGTTTGATGAAACATGGTTTTGTAATAGTTTGACAGTTTTTCCAAGATGCTAATTTTTTGTTGAAGAAGCCTGGCTGTGAGTACTTCAGGAAAGAAAAGAATGATTTCTATAAATAGTATATAAAATTTGGTCTTAATTGTGGCATTAGATCCCTAGCCAGTTTGGTTCAGTGGATGGAGCATCAGTTTGTAGACCAAAAGGCCCTGGGTTCAGTTCCAGTCAAGGGCACGTACCTCGGTTACAGGCTTCTCCTCGGCCCAGGCCCTGATCAGGGCATGTGCATGTGTTTCTCTCACATAGATATTTCTCTGTTTTTCCCTCTCTCTTCCACTTTAAAAATCAATGGGGGGGAAAAAAGTGTGGCATTAGGTGACTGTTTTTTTCTTGTACTAATATATGAGGGGAAACCAGTTTACTATAGACAAAATTTCTTTGCTGTCCTATATTTTGACACTTGCTTTCCTCTGCTTTCTTTCAAGTCTGCCTTCTAAACCTGTTTCTTTAGGTTATAACTCAGTTTTTTCTCTTTTCCCTTGTTGCTTTTCTACTTCAGTACCTTTAATGTACCTATATTTTTATATAATAGATATGTTTAAAATTCTGGCTTTAGGTATGTTTCTACACTGTACTTCTTCCTAGATCCCATTATCTAAAAAATTCCTCCTGGAGATAATTAGTAAATAGCCCTATTTTAATTTTATGATTATTTTTAGATTTCAGATTCACCAGTTAGTTTTCTTGATCAAATTATCAAAGTAAATCCATTTTTAGGAGAGAAGTTATCTTTGTCAATAGAAAGGTATATGGTAATACTTCTATTAGTATTATTTTGATCTTCAGCCATAAAATATTATATCTTTGTTTCTGGCTAAAAGAATGAAAGAAAATAGAGATTGAGAGCAATTTTTTTTTTTTTTAATAATCCTCACCTGAGGGTATTTTTCCATTGATTTTCAGAGCGAATGGAACAGATTGGAGAGAGAGAGAAACAGCAATGTGAGAGGGACACATTGATTGATTGCCTCCTGCTCGAGTCCCAACCGGGGCTGGGGATCAAACCTGCAACCCAGGTACATTGGGTACATGCCCTTGACTGGAATTGAACCCGTGACCCTTTTGTGTGCAGGTCAGTGCTCTAACCACTGAGCTGATGGTCAGGGTGAGAGTAATTCTTAAGAATCAATCCCTTTTCTGCTTTCTTTTTATATCTTATGGAACTTATAACATAGAGTCATGGTTTTATTTATTTACCAGTGACCCGGTGCATGGATTAGTGCGCATTGAAAGGAAATTAATTAGAAGGTGGCCAGGCAGGACTGGACAAAAAGGGCCCAACCTGCCCTGGAGCCAACCTCCCGTGGTCCCTTCCTGGTGTCTGCGCAGTGAGCGGGATCCCTCAGGCAGGTGGGATCCCTCAGCCTGGCCTGTGGGGATTGGCCAACATAGGTTCTCCAACATCCCCCAAGGGGTCCCGTGGTGTGAGGGGGCACTCTGCAAAGTTGCTGTCGGACAGGATGTGGAACGCAAACGCAAGTGTGCAATAAACCAGATTCAGGGCCAAAAGTGCCCCAACAACAACATAACCCATGGCTGAAGGTGGAATTGCGTGGTAGTTGGGCTCCCTCCTCTCTGGTTTTGGGGTGCATTACCCGAGAACCATCACTGCCAAGTCACTGCAGCCAGGCAGCTCCTGCGATGAGCAGCTGCCACTGGCAGTTAGTGCATGTCATAATGACCGGTTGGACGGGCGGAGAGACACTTAGCATATTGGCCTTTTACATATAGGTAGATAGGTAGATTTTATATATATATATTCAGAGAAGAAGAGAGAGAGAGAGATAGGAACATCAATGGTGAGAAAATCGTCTTTCTCTGCCTCCTGCATACCCCCCACTGGGGATTGAGCCTGCAAACTGGGCATGTACCCTGCCTAGGAATTGATCCATGACCTCCTGGGGGCCATACTAGAAAAATGATTTGATTAGGCTTTGGAAGTTTTTCTTCTAATTTGCACTCTTTGGCAAACCGCAGCTTTAGGAATTGATTGATACTTTTCCTAATTCACAATGAGCATTGGGAAATTCTTACCATTGATTCCTATAATTTAATGACTCATGTTTCAGGTTTCATAATGTCATGTATAAAAGGGAAAGCTTTCTACTGTTTCCTCAACCTCCACCTCCTGTCCTTCAGCCTTCTTTCTTCAGTGAAGAGTACTCAGATACAAGTTCTGACATTCTTATCTACCTCTCTGACACCCGATAACTCACCAGTTCTTCTCAGTTCTGCTTGGTGAGCTCGGGTATCTGTCTACTTCTTTCCATTCCCAACCCCACTCATTTAATTCAGGCCATCATTTCTTCATTTCTTTATTGGATAGCTGCTAATCTCTTAGTCTCTCTGGTTCCAATCTAGCTTTAATTCTTTTTCCCATGATCTATTCAGAGTACTCGACCTTTCTTTCTCCCTGTCTAAGACTCTTCAGTGTTTTCCCTTTGATTTGAGGAATCAGTTCCAATGAACTCTAAGTCCCTAGCTTCACCCACCAGGCCCTCATCGTCTTGCTCCTTCCTTCAGGGTTGGCTTATGCCACTTGTCCAATAAACTTTTCCTGAACTGTCAAGTACCTCTCTCGTGCTCGTTAGGAGCTTTAATTATAGCCTTTATCACACAACTTTAGGTTATACTTTTAATCAAAATATTACAAAGAGTTTAAAAAGGCAAATAGTACTCATAGGTACATGAAAACAGCATTTCATCCTGCCCTACATACACTTGCCCCTGATTTATTCACCAGAGGCAGTCACTTTACAAGTCTTTTAGGTGTTTCTTGCATTTACCTCTATAGTTGGCAGGGGGTTTTAGAAAAATTGAAGCTAAATTAACACATGATATTGTATATTTTTCACTGCTGAGACTATTAGTATACTATGATTATATTTCCTATTTGTAAAACTTTTCTTATAGTAAATTGTCTCCTTTTTTTAAATTTGCTTAAAGCTTCTGTTGACTGTCTTCCCACAATAATATTTTATTAAATACCTCTGATATAATTTGAGGTCACATTTCTTTCTGTTTGTGGAACACCTTTTAGTTGAAAGTTGGGGGGCTGCCATTTTGAAACTGCAAAGGTCATCCCTTCCTTTAAATTAGCCAATTGCAAAAGACTGTGAACCTACGCTCCAATCAGGAGTAAGGGAACAGATCACATGCATCAGGAATAAAAAGCCAAGCCGACTGCCTGCTCAGTGTGTGTGTGCACCTTCCTGCTGGAGTAAAGATAGTTGCCTTGCTGGAAAAAAAAAGTTGGACGACCTATGTCATACTTTTATTTTGTTTTGTTTTGTTTTGTTTTGTTTTGTTTTGTTTTGTTTTAATCCTCACCTGAGGATATTTTTTCCACTGATGTTAGAGTAGAAAAGACAGAGGAAGGGGGAGAGAGACAGACAGACAGATAGACATCGATGTGAGAGACAGACATCAATTGGTTATCTCCCATATGCACCCCGACTCAGGCTAGGGATTGAAAACCTGCAACCAAGGTAGGTGCCCTTAACTGGGAATCGAACCAGAGTCCCTTCAGTGTATGGACTGATGCTGTAACCACTGAGCACACCAGCCAGAGCTATATCATTCATTGTTAATAAGAGGGATGAAAATTGGTTCTTGGAGAGGTAAAAAGGTCTTACTCTTTTTTTTTTTTAAGTCTTACTCCTTTTATATACCAAACCACAGATGTAGATAGAAAGACGTACATCATATCTATAGTTATTACATTTCATGGAGTTGGGAGGTAATTTTGTTTGTTTGTTAATCCTCACCTGAGGATATTTTTCCACTGATTTTTAGTCAGGGGAGAGTCAGAGAGAAACATTGATGTGAGAGAGACACATTGATTTGATTGCCTCTCTCACTCGCCCCAACCAGGGCTGAGAATGGAGCCTACAACCATGATACGTGCCCTTGACCCTTCAGTCCTCAGGCTGATGCTCTAATCACTGAACCAAACCAGTTAGGGCAGGAGGCAATTTTTTAAAAAGTCTAAAAGCTCCTTAGTTGCCTTGCTGGCATGACTCATGGTTGAGGTCTACCTGTGAACCAGGAGATCATGGTTAGATTCCTGGTCAGGGCACATGCCCAGGTTGTGGGCTTAGTCCCCAGTGTGAAGCATGCAGGAGGCAGCTGATCAGTGATTCTCTCTCATCATTGATGTTTCTCTCTCTCTCCCTCTCCCTTCCTCTCTGAAATCAATAAAAATATATTTTAAAAAATAAGATAAAAATAAAAAGATCCTTAGGTGGATGATGATAAAAAGTAATGTTGAGAAACACTGATCTATATTGATCTTCCAATTTACTATAGTTCATTTCATTTTCTTTGACTTTACTTTCTGGGAAAATTTCCTCAACTGATTCTTCTAACTTTTCTTAGGAATTTTTATTTTTATTATCAAGTTATAGTTTCTAAAAGCTTGCTCTTTTTCTTGATTTATCTTTTCCTTTTCATAGCATCCTGTTATTTTCATGGAGGCAAAAGATCTACTTCATATACTTACAGTTTTTTGTTTGAGTTCCTATTTTTCTGTTTGAGTTATTTTTGTCTTTTTTGTTTCTGTCTGATATTTTAGAGGCTTTCTCAAAAAGTTTGCATGTTGGAGTGGGACACTGAAAGGCTGGTTAGAAATCTTTGGGTGGGGGCCTTATGTACTGCTGAACTTTATTGGAAAACTAGGGGCCCAGTGCACAAAAATTTGTGCACTCAGGGGATCCCTCAGTTCGGCCTGTGCCCTCTCGCAGTCTGGGACTCCTCAGGGGATGTCCACCTGCTGGTGTGCCTGGCCAGCCTGGGTAAGGGGCTGATGGCTGTTTGCAGGCTGGCCAAGCCCCCCAGCATGGACCTTCACCCCATTGGGGTGTGGCAAGCCTGGGTGAGGGGCTGAGAGGTGTTTTCAGGCTGCCCACAGCTCCCATTGACCCAGGGTTTCAGCAAGGCTGGCTGGAATCAGGTTTCTGGGGTTTATTTAGCTTCTATAATTGAAACACTGTTGCTTTGAGCTGAGGTCTAGGCAGGTAAGGAAGCCTCCTGTTTGTTTCAGCTCCGTGGCTTCTATAATTGAAACATTGTTACTGTGAGCAGAGGCTCAGGCAGCCTAGGCAGGCAGTTGCAAAGGAAGCCTGCTGTTTACTCTAGCTCCATGGCTGCAGCCCACCGGCTTGGCTGGGTTAATTTGCATACAGCTGCTCTGATTGGGTGGTGGGCATGGCTTAGGCATCCGGGAGAGAGTTAATTTGCATATTACTCTTTTATTGGATTAGCTAGATGTGGCTTTTCACAGGGGATCCTCATATTAGTATCTGTAATTCTTTTCCCTAAATCAGTTTATAGTTCAGTTTCTTCAAAGAAAGATCCCTCCAAGCCTGATACAAGCCTGGCTGCTAGCAGATCTGCAGGATCTGGTTGAGAGTGCAAACTTTCTTCAATACCCTGATTTTTTGCAATGGCCTTCCGTCTCCTCCTTCCATCCTTGCACCTTTTAGTGCCTGTTCCCCCCAAATTCAGAATGTATTGGATTTGATTTATCTAAAGAATAAATTTGTAGTCTCCTCTGAGAATGATGTGGAGGGACAGGGATTTCCGTAGATGGGAGGGATCTATTCCAAGAACATAGTTTTAAACATTCTCTGTTTTCAGTTTCCTGACCATCCCTTTGCAATACCTGTTGCCTTTAAGACCCAAATTTTGGGGGGTTCACAATAAGGTAGCTTCTACTTTGGGGAATCTCCCACTCCTCTCTTTGTGTGCTTGTTTTTACTTTTGTATCCAAGTGTGATATTCAGGGAAGTGCATAAATCATAGGTGTTTATTTCAGTGATTATCACTATAATAACCACTTCCATGTAAACACCATCCTGGTCAAGAACTGGAATGTTAGAGAACTTCATAAACCTTTCCTTTGTACTCTTACCACTGTCTGCTCAGTCTTCCCCAAGGTAAGCCCCTGTCTTGATTTCTTATACCACAGATTAGGCTTGGCTATTTTGAACTTTATATTATGAGTATATATTATATTATATAGTACTACTAGAGGCCCCGTGCATGACTTCGTGCCTGATCAGGACCAATTGGGGAGGGGCCGAGGACGGTTGGCTGGCTGGCCTCGTCCCTTGGTTGAACCCTGGTGGAGGGGACAATTTGCATATTAGCCTTTTATTATATAGGACTAGAGGCCTGCATGGCCCCACCAGTGCATGGATTCATGCACTCTTGGGGTCCCTTGGCCTGGCCCGCAGGGATTGAGCTAAAACCGGCCCTCTTGACATCCCCTGAAGGGTCCTGGATTGCGAGAGGGTGCAGGCCGGGCCAAAGGGACACATTGGTGCACAAATCCATGCAGTTAGTCTCTAGCATGCGTATAAGATCTTTGGTTAATCTCTTCCCACCCTCTCCCCTTCCCTCTGAGATTTATCAGTCTATTCCATGTTCCCATGCCTGTGGTTTCTGCTCCTGCATTGAACGTCTGGTGGTCAGTGTGCATCATAGTTACCTGTCGGATGGTCACTTAGGCTTTTATATATATAGATATAGAGTAATGGTTAATGAAGTCTCCAGGCATTTTTCCTGTGATTTAGTACTGAAGGATTATCTGATATTAAGTAGGTGTTTCATTAAAAACTCAGTAAAATTGAAGTAAAATTGAGGATTCTTTCCCTCTCCCCACATGGGAGTTTGTGCTATGAGATTCTTTCCCCTTCCCCATATGGGAGTCTGTACTTGTTCTTCAATATTCTACTTTGCTAGACCAAAATAATAATAATAATAATAATAGAAATAAAATCATCTAAAGGCCTTTGTGAAAGATAAGTAGTTTGTTGTTTTTATAATTTTTTTTTTAATTTCAAAAAGAGGAAAGGGGGAGGGAGAGAGATAGAAACATCAATGATGAGAGAGAATCATGAATCAGCTGCCTCCTGCACACAACCTGGGCATGTGTCCTAACTGGGAATTGAACCGTGACCTCCTGGTTCATGGGTCAACTCTCAATTACTGAACCACATTGGCTGGATAGTAGTTGTTATTTTGTTGCTACATAGGTCAAGTCTTTGAGTTTAGATTTTTGCCCCATAATCTAAATTACCATTTTGGTTTTGCTTGTGCTAGAAACTTAAGCGGAAGTCAAATGAGTCCATTTTTTTCCCTACTAGGTAATTCAGATTTTTGTCAAGACAGAGACCCGCTAAGGGTCTCTATAAGTCGAGAACAAAGTTTTCTTGGGACTCCATTGGTTTGTGATCCATTTACTCATCCTCACCCAATTGCCCAGGAGAACATCTGTGGTGACAACTCTAATGAAACAGGTGAGAGATAAAGAAATTGAAAGTGGAATTGCAGTGCACAAGATATTTATTGTAGTGTTATTTGTAATGGAAAATGGTTAATAATTCAGTGACTCTTGGGATTAGAATCATTATAGTTCACCCATAGTATGTGATTCTCTGTAGTGTTAAATGACGGGGGAAATCTGTGTTCATGCATTGAAAAGTATCTGATGATAACTACCAAAATGTTGGTACAGCTTTACTATTTTTTGGAGACTGGGTTTTACTTTCTATTTTATATGTTTACCTATAGATTTTTTTAAAAAATAAGCGTGTATTCTGTACAGAAAAGAATTGAATGAGAGAAGTGAAGTGTATTTAAAGAATAAGTAATTTTGCTTTTCAATTGTTTCACTAAATAAATGCTAGTAGGAAGTATTTGAAGGTGTGAGATTTTTAAAGTTGGAAACCTGTACAAATTTTGTGTTTAAGCCTTTTCATAACAATTCACAGTTAATACTATTAAATATTATCTTTCAAATATTCTGTATGTGACTTTTTAAATAAGCTACTTTGTTTTACTTTTAAATATTTGGAAAATAAAAGGGGTTAGAAGAAAAAAACAATATTAAATAACATAATTCTGCCACCCAAAGACAACCAGTGTTAAGTTTCTCACTTTTGTATTTATGTATGTAGGTAACAAGCTGTTTTACATGTATATTATGCTTACTAACCATATAAAGCATAGTTCTAGTAATGCTTTATTAGTTCTAAAGCAACTTTTAAGCAGTTACTTTTTCTAACCAGATTTCTTTTTATTTTAGCTGTCACATATACTTGAGTAATTCTCCTAGTTTCATCTATAGTAGAATGAGATGAGAGACCTCTTTTCATTTTGAGAATTTATAGAAAAATTGACTTTAGCATCTTGTGGTTTTTTTAATTGGAGATTGAAATAACTGCAGAGGATATAATTTCTAGTAAATTATATATAGTTTTGACACGTAAAGTAAAACTATTATATCATTATTTTAGATTTAGCTAATGGAGACTTGTATTTCCTTTTTGTTCTACCTGTTGATGCCCTCTAGCCAAAGACTACTAGGAACACACCTATAGTTGAACAAAGCTGCGGTTTTGACTTGTTATTGTCACAGGTAGAAGGCCACCACAGGGGACAATGAGATGTCTCAATAAGAGGGTATTTGAAAGGACTCACTGGGCCCTGGTCGGGTAGCTCAGTTGGCTCCCAAAACATTAAGGTTTGTGGGTTCGATTCTTGGTCAGGGCACATACACAAGAGTCAGCCAATGAATGCATAAATAACTGGAACCAACAAATCAATGTTTCTCCTTTTAAATCAGTAAAATAAAAGAAGAAAGGACTTACTGTAAGACTTGGACTTCTATTAGGTGATTTTGTGAAGGATTCAAAGAAACGGGCCCCTGTTTATTAGATTGGATGTTATCAGGGAGCAGGGTAATTCTATTTTGGGACACCTAAAAAATTCTTATTCAGCAGGTAGGAATAATGGGATGAAGCTAATTAAAGCTGTTACCTGGTAGAGAAGCGGTAGTCATGCACATTATCCAGGATGAGATGCTGGGTAATATTTGTGGTCTGGGCTAGATTCATGATTTTGTCTCTGTTCAGAGATGAGAGTGGGTGGTCTGATTTTTGCCTTGACCCATCATGGTCACAGAGTGAGTGGCCTTTTCTGATATTGGCGTTCTGTGGAATTGTTATATATAATAGAACACCTGGGTCTAGCTGATAGCACCAGATCAGTTCCTGGCTCTTGGCTGCCTTTCTCCTTCTCGTATATATCCCCAGATTGTATTGTTTCTATCTGAGAAGGGAGGGTCTTAGTTTTGTTACTTCTCCATTCCTTCGCTTTACTGCTCCATTCCCTTGCTACCACTTTATTCAGTTCCTCATCACATCACCTTTCTTTCTTAATAGCTTTGTAGGTGATATTGCTAACTTCAAGCTCTGTACCTATTGCTTTTGTGGCAAGGCAGGACATGGTTCTTTGCTTTTGAAGGAAAGCAAGAAATGTTGTCTTCCTCATGGCATGGAAGAGTGCTCTGTTTCAAGCTTTGCTTTCATATCCTTTTTAGGGACCTCCTAATGGGTCCCTACTCCCAGTAAACCGTTTCCAAACCAATGACAGTTATTTCTCTTCCAAATAATTTCAGGGACCTGTTCATTGAGTTCTTCAATGTCTTAAATAACTGTTGCTCCTTTCTCCAATTTTTATTTTGCACTTCGTACCTCTGTTCAAATGCTACCCTATTCACTTATCTCTCCTTTTGGGGAATCTTCTTGGTATGTTATAGGGCTCTCTTCAAAAGGGTTTTATTCATAGAAAAACAATGACAACTACAGTTTTCCAGGGGAAAAAAAGTATATTGTCCTGACTAGTAAGTGTTTGAATAATAAAATGAATGTGTTTTTTCCTGTTTTTTTTTTTGTGTGTGTGTGTGTTTTGTTGTTTTTTTTAGTCTAAGATAAGGTAACTCTATGAAGCAAAAGATGAAAAAACATTTTTTAGGAAAGCAGGAAATGATGCCCTCTGGTGCTAAGAATTTGATTTGTCATAATCTAAATCTTTCCTCCCTCCCCCCTCACTCCCATTTCAGTCAAGGTCAAAGAGGCTGTGGTTGAGAACCAGGCAGTATTAAGTTATGCTGTGGACAAAGAAGAACGTACATATCTGAGTGCAGCTGTGAGGCCAGATAAGGTTGGTAATGTCTTAGTGTGCACTACATTCTTAGAGCTGTTTGGCTTTATATTCTCTTTTGTTTAGTTCACAGAAGTTGTGAAAGAGTCTGTTTTCTGAGATCTGCTCCTACTGAAGTGGATCAGTGATGAAAATAGCCAAATCTGAGCATCAGAAGACCTTTCAGTCTACCTGATACATGATCTCTATAGTTCTGAGAAGCCAAAGTATAAAGTAATTTAAAACACTAAGTGTGTGTGTGTGTGTGTGTGTGTGTGTGTGTAAAGGTGACAGTGGATAACTAAGGACTTGCTGATGGATGAGTGAGATTGGGAGGGGGGGGGACTTGTATGTATGAAAGGCTGGTCAGGTCTGAGCAGTGATGACAAGGTTTGACTACTGAACTTCGCAACTATGAAGGTTTCTACACTTAATCTGAGCTCAGAACTGGTGACTGCTGATGTTTGGATTTTTCTAGATTTTTACTTTTTACATTGTGTTCTAACGTTCCCCTTATTTTTAGGCTGAAACACAAGAGATTTATCATGAGCCATTATCTTCAATAACTATTTCTACTGGAAGCTTAAGTAATGAAAACACAGATTTGAGCTTTACCGATCCAGGTAATAATGTTGAAATGTCTGTAAATAAATTGAAAGACCAGCACCAGTTCAGTTGTAGTACAGTGGTAAGAGCAAACATTGCTTTTCACATCGTGCTGAGAGGGATTATTTTTTTTAATTATAGAAGTAAAGTTTTTATGTCTGATAGAATACTGGATAGTATGATATTCTAAACATAATTGGAAATCACAGGCTTGCAGATCCTTGAGGATGCTCTGTGGATCCCCATGTACTTTGAGAAGTATCCACTATGGTCACATTTCCCATTCAGTGGGAAGCTATCTCAGTAAATTTCTTGATTGCACTGGTCCCTTACCAATGTTGCTATACCTCTCACCAAAATTTGTCTCTAAGTAAGTGGCCATTAAATATTGTCATTAATCTCAATTATCAGAGTCGTTTTCAGAGCATGTGGACCATGGGGAACAAGGATCTACCACTGGCAAAGAAGCAGCAGCAGCAGCTATGTTAAGCTCTACAGTTCCTCCATCACAAGTTATTTGTCAAAGGCAGGACTCTTGGGATGTTCTTAAACCTCTGTCCCCTGCAGTAGAAAAATTTATACCTGGTCAAGCACACCGTCAGCAGACGATAGACAAGTACATAAATGAAGCAAATTTGATGACGGAAAAAACAGACTTGCGGGGTAAATTATCTTGAACAAATACTTTTATATAAACTGTAACTTTTAGCTTTTTATCCCTTTTAGTTTTGAGTGGTGATTGTTTGAGCTCCATGTTTTTATGGCCTGCTGCAGCACAGTCATGCCATGGACAGTGTTGAGGGTGTTTAGTGAGAGCAGGGACTTGGAACCAGTTAGACTCACAGAAGAACAAGAGCTCAGCAGATCATCCTCCACCGCTGGAAAGTTAGCTGTAACAGCTTGAGGGCAGTATGTGTTGTCGGTATTGAGAACAATTCAGAAGTCAAGCAGACGTGGATTTGACTCCTAGTTTGACTCTTTTACTAACTGTGAGACCATGGACAAGATACTCTTTCATCTTCTATAAAAGAGGGGTATTGGAGATTAAATGGAATAATGTAATAAAGTACAGTGTCTGCATAGTAACACTCAGCTTTTCTGTTTCTAATCATTGACCTGAAATGAGCTAAGTCAGAATCACAAAGCTTATAGCAAAGCAGTGATCATAATGGCCTCTTGCACCTAATTAGCCTCATAAAGTTTTGGGCCTGGTAGAAATGGAGACATATTTGTGAAGGATTTTGATCATTGAGTGTCCCCATTTTCCATACACTGTAAGGAATAGAGGACCTAATTTGAAATCATCTGTTGGTAATGAAAAAAATGGAATTTTGTTGAATGGGATTTACCTAAAAATAAGTTTTTATAAATATGTCCTTAGTACTACTTTTCTAGGCTTTATTTAAAAAAGAAATTCATCTTTTTTCTCAAAATTCCACAGTTGACCTTGACTTTCCCGAATTGGAATACATTTTTCCAAGCTTGCATCGTCAGCTGTTTAAACCCTTAGAACCACAGCCAGATTATGATTTGTCATCATTATCCTCTGGGATTTCTCAAGAGAGCAGAGACTTTTACCAGGTATGTTCAAGTGGATGCTTCATTTCACTGAATTGCCAAGAACAGTTTGTCACATTTTCTTCTTTTAGAACAGAACACTGGTTGTTAATCTTGGTTGCCAATGAGAATCATGTGGAAAGCTTTTAAGAATCCCAGTGCCCAGTTTGCACCCCAGACCAGTTAAATCAGAACCTCTAGGAGCACTCAGATATCAGGATTTATTTTAAACCTCCCAAAGTGATTCTAATGTAGAACCAAGATTGAAAAAAGCTGCATTAGAATTGTAATTCAGGCTTAAACAGTTCAGGTAAATGTAATTTTGCAAAATTTAAAGTCTCTCCTACCTAGGAAAGGGGTTAAGACTCAAACCACAGTTTTTCTACTTCCACATCCTGACATCCCGGGCTGCTGTACATAATTCCTGCCTATCAGAAAATGATGTCAGCTCCGGCTGGTGTGGCTTAGTTGGCTGAGCATCATCCCATGCACCAAGAGGTGCCAGTTCAATTCCCCATCAGGGCACATGCCAGAGTTGCAGGCTCAGTCCCCAGTAGGGGGTGTGCAGGAGGGAGGCAATCGATGCTTCTCTCTCATCGATGTTTCTTCCTCTCTAATATCAATAAAATATTTTTTTTAAAAAAATAAGAAAATGATCTCATCATGTTCTAAACTCAATCTGGTTAATTTGTAATTTGTTTTCCAGATACTCTTTTTAAAAGTCTTTTTCATATTGACTAAAATGGAAGAATTGGGTTTGAATAAGCAAATTATTAGTGTGGTAGTCAAGTGGCAGTTAAAGAACATGATTACTGACTCATAATACATAATCAGCACTTCAGCATTTCCCTGTTGTTTTCCATCAGAGCTCAGAGGCTTCATGTGAAAACCACCATGCAACTGTCTCTCCCAAAAGAACAGCTTCTTTTACAGCACTGAGGAGAACCAGCCTGCCTTCTCCTCTTAACACAAGCCTGAGTCAACAGTGTGACCCTAATCGGACTCGTGCTGCAGCTCTGAGTTTTGGCACAGAAAATATTGAGGGTATGTATGATTCAGCTACAAAAAGTTTAAAACCCAATATATTTTTCTTGATTGTTTGTATTCATTTTTCTTGGAAATTGTGCCTAACAATTCCTGGTTTGTCTCCATTCCTGTTCTCACCTCTGCCCCCAGTGTTACAAGTTGTTTCTTTGTGTATTCATTTAAATAACAGAGGTAATGTATGCTCACTTGGCAATTTTCAGAGCGGTGAACTTGATATCAAGTTCTTGCTCAACTTCCCTACCTCAACACTTAGTCAACAGCTTATCCTTCTAAAACTTTTTGCACAAGTTTTATGTACACATAAATACATGAGATATACATGCACGTTTTAACTTCGTTATAAAATTAATATTTTGTTCTTTTATGAGGGAAAATCTCATTGTGTCAAATAGTCATATTTTTTAAAAGTACTATTAAAATAGGAGAAAATACACGGTGGTGTGAGCACTAGTTATTTGAAAGTCACTGTGGCCATCCTTTAGCTTTCTATTCATGTTTATATATATCAACTTTCCTAGAATTATAGGAACTAAGCTTTGCAATTTATGCAACATATTAGGGACTATATCTCTACCCAAATTTTCTAACATATGATGATTAACTGATGTCTTGAACTTCTTATTGCAGGATCTGAACAATCTTTTCAACAGCTTCTGCCAGAATTTTCTTCACAGGAGGGGAGCCAGCATGCTGATCTACCAAGTATTTTTAGCATTGAAGCAAGAGATTCTTCCCAAGGCATGGAAAATCAGAAATACTCCTCTGAACCGACTGAAATATTACAAAATAAGGGAGGAAATGTTCATTTCCAGCTCTCTGTAGGAAATTTGAAAAGTTCATTCTTCAATTCATCTGCTGAGGCTAATGTATTTCATCAATTAAGCGTGCCGCACAGCACTCCATGTGGTTCTACCTCTAGTGAGTGCTCAATGAAAGACCAATTAGAAGGCCAAAAAGGACTGGGCTTTGAAGAACTATCAGAAAGAGGGGCTGATAAAGTGTTACACAGTCAAGGACTCACTGAAGAGGATAAAAATGAAACTTGTGGAGTTTTAAGTGTAAATCTTCATGTACAGGAAATTGATTCACAATTATGTGTAAGAACAGTGGAGATGGGAACTTCAGTTCAGAAACCACATACTATTCAGAATGAAAAATATTTTGAGAATTCTATTAAAGCAGAAACTCCAAAAATCATACCAAAACTATCTCAGCCATCACAATCAGAGTTGTTTTCCACTTCTGGATCATTTCCACTACAGAGCTCTATTCCAGTCTGGGTAAGTGAAGCCTGCATTGTATAAATAGCATTTAGAACGCTTTTCCAATATATTTTTTTAAACTAATAGTGTTTTTATTTTAAGATACTGGCCAAAAATACGCACGTGCACACATACACACACGTAAGTATGCATGTTACAATTTAAGAGTAATTATTAAGAATGAAAATAAGTTTCCAAAGCAGCAATTAAAATATGAAAACATGGAAAATAATTTTAATTTAGTCACAGGCAGAAAAGGGCAAAGTAATATTCAACAACAAAAAAAATTAAACAGCATAAAAGTCCAAAAAAAACAGGGGACTTCTGAAACAAATGTCAATAGAAACAACAAAGCTACTTGTTAATATACCTGATAACCAATTTTATAATCATCAGAAATCTCCAAATTTGGAGATCCCTGAATTTTACTATCCCTTCTCAGCTTGGCTGAGGAATGGTGGCCGGCCCCATGCTTCAGCACTTTGGGTTCAACCCCACTGCCCTGCATTGAGTTAATCCAGTGGTTTTTCAACCTTTTCTATCTCATGGCACACATAATTACTAAAATTCTAAGGCACACCAAAAAATTAATTTTTTGTGGATCTGATTCAAAAAAAAATTGATTTCAATTCATTCACACCAGATGGCTAGTTGTACATTGGCTGTCATTTGACAATCTGTAAGGGAAAAGAGGTGCCAGACTAAATAGCCACAGTGCACCAGTTGAAAATTGCTGCATTAAACTATTTTGTTTCAACTCATCATCGAATATGTAGTATTGCTTGTCAACATCTAGACCACAGGCATGCTTGTAAGTTCTTGTTCAGTGTTTAAAGGATGGTATTTCCTTTAATCTGAGGCTTCAACCCATTAGCGTTACTACTTTCTTTAGACAGGCTATACCTTCTGGTTCCATTAACCTGTGCTCAGCTGCCTAGCCCTATGATCCTGTGGGTGTATAATCCTTACAGGAGATATTTTCAAACAATTATCACACATCAACCATCTTCGAGTCCTCTCCAGTATTTCTAAAAGTAGGGGTGCACTGCCATGCTGTGGTTCTTCATCCAGAATGTACATTTTCACATACTGAATGTTTAAAAACCGTAACTTTTGGACTTGTTTTTCTTCTTTATTAAGGTACCACATACGTGTTTGGATATAGTTTTCTTTTTAATTTTATTGCACAGGAGACAGAGTCTGGCCATGGTATAATGGAAGAACCAGAACTTACCTTAGTAAGCACCAGTGACATCAGTATTGCTGAAATGGATTTTGCCAACTTATCTATAGAAGAAAAGAATGAGGCAAGGAATTTTCAGGTAAATGCCACATTATGAATACACTTTATACAGCAACCCATAGCTGAGAATTGAGGAACAAAAAAGGATACTAGTTTATTTCACTTTCCACAAATCCATTCTTTTTTCCATTGGAATTATTAACAAATTAATGTCCTTCCCTGTATTGCAATTTTCTGCGAGTGAAATAAACCACCATGAACAGGCACTTACTGTGTCACCACCCCCCTTGAAAAATGGTTTCCTGTAGTCTGATAGTCCTGAATGTTTCACAAAATGGAGCCAAAACTGCCGACACACGCTGGGGAAGATCTCCAATGATGCTATGGTTTCACTTAGGCTTGGGTTGGAATTGCAAAGCTGAGGCAACAAGATAGATGAAGAAATCTAGAACTGAGATGTAGGAAATGCTGATGAAATACATTAGCCTCAGCAGATGAAGACTGAACTTTCCAAATTTCCTAGAGATCTGGAAATGAACATTTCCCCCCTTACTTTGTAATACTTCAGTCGGTTAAGAGGAGTATTTCTGATTTTCAATACTATTAAATTCACATTCATGCTTTTTTCCACTGCAAGCAAACCATTTGTTTCTTGTTTGGCGCATAATGAATTCTAATTTAGTAAGGGCTCCAGGTTAGTAAATCAGACAGACAAGTAATCAGAGGAAAAAGTTTAGGGTAGGATGGGAAAGTAGGCTTGGCTTGGGGGGGAAAGCTAGTCATTTTCTCTAGTATAGCTGGTCAAATCAAGACTTTCCCTAGCCAGAAAAATTCAGTCCTAAACTTTGCTATCCTTTAAGATGAGTTCATCTGACTTTCTTGCAATTAGGAGAGTGAATTTCTGCCTCTTGTACCAGAAACAGAAAACTTTAAGTATCCAGCTGCACCAGACCATTCTGTGGAGAAACCAGCTGCAGTATCAGCAGGTATGCCTTGAGCATCTGAAATGAGTCAGTGAATCCAAAGGCCAGTGGGAGTTCCAAGTTTGCATGTTGCTCAATGAGGTGAAAATAGCTTGAACTTTTTTTTCTCTACCAGAAACCCTCTCAAAGTTTACACCTGCACCAGAAAGCTTACAAGAAGCATTTGCAAAGAGAAAAAAAGCATTTATAGAGAGATCTTGCCAGAGACAGAAAGAGATAAGGAATAAAATACATGTCTTTAGAAATCCTGAAAACCAAGTGATTGAGGCAACCCTTTCTATAGGTAAGTTCCCAAAAACATTTGTATTGGTTTCCAAAAGGGAATCTGGTTTATCAAATCACTCGTTCTCTGCTCAGGTTCACCTGTGAGCACCCTAAAAAGCAAAGTTAGAGTGTCACTTCCCGAAGACAGAAAGGCTGCACAGGCCCACAAGCACCAAAGGACCCTAAGGTATATATTTTATGTGTGTATACGCTTTTGTATTCATAATGTTCACATTTTCTGAAGTATCTGTCTTTGATTCCACATAAATTTCTTGCAGGTTACACAGTCAGTTAGCTGAAGTAAAACGGCAAAAGGAAGAGAAAGCAAAGCAAGAAGCTTATGCCCAAAACAGAGCTAGAGCGAAAGAATTTCATAAGGCGAGTAAGGTGCAAAGTGGCTTTATTGTCCAAAGTATACAACTGCAACTAAAATTTACTTTTATTCCCTCCACAGAAAACACTAGAGAAACTTCGAGCCAAAAATACATGCTGACTTTCTACAAAAAGTATAAAGGGCTTTTATTATTTGTAACATAGGCACAATTATTTAAATTTAATAAACTTTTATTTAAGGAATTTCACACGTTCAGAGTTCTTCCACTGCCTTATTTCCTCCTGAGTTTGAGTCTTAATCATCTTATTTCCT
>PVJC01023431.1:0-26392 GCA_004026665.1 Murina feae | reverse complement strand
CCCCCACCCCGTGACTGCGGCTCTGGCTCAGGGAAGTTTACCTCCAGGACCCGCTCAGCAGCCTCTCAGATGCAGGAAGCCAACTGCCCAGTGGCTGTGTCTGTCAGCGTCAGCAGCACCCCGCACCCAGGCACCCAGTGTTCCCGCGGCCCAGCCTTCTGGGCAGCACCCTGTTCTCCGCTTTTCTAAACGCGCTTTTCCTGCCCCTGTGACCATCCACCGGCACTAACAGGGCATCGCAGCCACCACTGCATTTCCGGAAGCCCTGCCACAGGGGCTGGCTTAGGTGATGCCAGCTGGGAAGGCTGAGCCCTAAACCACAAGTCTGGAATGAGAGGGATGGTGCTGGGGTGGGCCCTGAGGGGAGGGGGGAGGGGGTTGGGGAGATGGAGAGGACTGAAGCCGAATCACCTTCCCTTTGCGCCCCAGTCCTCACCCCTCACCCAGCCTGGTGAAGGCCCTGAGGTGGGTGTAGCACCCTCACCCCCTCATCCCTCACCCAGTGTGGTGAAGGCCCTGCGGTGGGTGTAGCACCCTCACCCCTCATCCCTCACCCCCTCACCCCTCACCCAGTGTGGTGAAGGCCCTGCGGTGGGTGTAGCACCCTCACCCCCTCACCCCTCACCCCTCACCCAGCGTGGTGAAGGCCCTGCGGTGGGTGTAGCGGCACTTGGCGCGGAGCGGGTGCACCAGGCCGTGGTGCCGCTCCAGGGCGATGCAGGTCAGGGTGAGGATCTCGCTCACCACGGCCGTGCACTGGGCGAAGGGCACCATCTTGCAGACGAAGGCACCTGCGGCGGGAGGGAGACGAGGGAGACATCAGAGGGGGACGCTGGGCCTGCGTGGGATTCGTCCCGCTGAGCCTCCTCCAAAGGCTCTGTCTGCAGCTGCACCGCAGAGCGCCAGGGCCCAGAGGCTACGGTGGGCAGGTCGGCTCCCTGCAGGGCTCTGAGCCCCCAGGCTGTGACCCAGGAACAGGGCGGCCACAGGGCCTTTGAAATGGGCAGCAGGAGGCCTCGCCCTCCTTGCAGAAGAGCGAGGGGCAGTGGGGGGGGTGGCCTCCTGGGCCCCACACCACTGAGGCGCCTTTAGTCCTTCCCCTGGGGGCCTGTCAATCACACAGGGGACCAATTCTCCCCAAAGATGCCCCTACCCCTGTTCCTCTCCTCTGCTCCTCTGACCTCCTGCTCCAGGCCCCACCCGTCACCCAGTTCCTCCCTCGACTGCTTCACTTTCTCTGTCACAGAAGCAAGGTCCTAAGCCCATGGCCTGGGCAAGCCCTGGCTGCAGACATGGCTGAGGGATACTGTGTTAGACCTGTGTACCCCTTGCAGCCTGTATGTGTCTGACGTCTGCCGTGCCCATCCCTGGCAGGTGCATGTGGCTCCTTGTCGCCATATGCATTGCTCTGCACGGTCACCTGGGCATCAGCTCGGGGACAGAGATTGCTGGCAAATGCCTGAGAAGGCTTGTGGGCCACACTGTCCCCAAGCTGAAGCCCACCACCCGCCCCACACACACACTTCCTCAAACACTCTGCGGGGTGGACTCACCCATCCATCCCTTCTTCCGGGAATGACCTCCCCCATCCCACCCTCACGTCCTGCACTGGAGTCTTTGCTCAGATGTCACCTTCTCAGTCAGGCCGACCCACCTGTCCCCTCCCTCCCCTCAGTCCCATCTCTCTTATTCTACTCTCCCCCCTCACTCTGTCCCCTGCCGGCCTCCTGCCTCCTGCACTGACGGTTTGTTTCATTGTTTGCTGACAGTCCCCGGACCTCCTAGAAGGTAAACACACCGAGAGCAAGGCTTCTGCCCCTTTGCGCCTGCGATGTGCCCAGGCCCGTGCAGTACCCATGGCGGCTCGCCCAGAGCAGCGACAGGAGGCTCTTAGCTACGCGGGGCCCCCTCCCACCTGGGAGACGCCGCCTGGGAAAGGCTGCTTTGCTTTCCGGGGACTCTGCCCCTGCTCCTGCAGCCCTCAGGGAGTTTGAGACACAGCAGCCACCTTTCCCTCCCACAGCTCTGCATCTGTCTGAAGGGAGCTCTCATGTCCCTGCAGAGTCTTCCCGGCGGCCCCAGCTGTTCCTCAATGGCCCAGGGGGACCCCCATGCTGGGGGGGGGGGGGCGGGGGGGTACTGGCTAACTGTCTTCCTGGGTCTAAACACCCTCTTCAGTGACTGCACCTGAGATGTTCGCACCTTTTGTGCTAGAGTTTTCAAATGGTCGCTTTACGTTGAACTTGCAATCAAACTTGAAACGAACGGGGTCCACATAATAGACAGTTTCTGTGGCTGAGATTCCTGTGACTCAGGGGAAATGTATGTAGGTGTTGCTCCCGATACTACCCTTTCCGCCCTTCTCCGAAGCTCCAAAGGGCGACCCAAGGGCCCGTCGCCACCCCAAGCTGGGTCCAGGTCCCCAAGTCCTAACCCTGCTCAGAGTCGAGGCCCCTCTTGCCAGCTGCCATTGTTCAGATGCTAAGTGCGAGATTTTCCTTCCGATACTCACATACCTTGTGGTTGGAACGCTGCTTCTACTGTGAGTGACGTAGTTTACTCAAGCCTGTTCTGTATGTGATGCTTATGTAAATGGACATGTGGAGACATTCTTCATCTGCGCATTCATCCTCTCTTTGAAATTTTGATGAGAATTTCTTCTATTCTTACAACCAAATTGTATTGTTCTTTTCTTAAGTCAGATAGTCCAAGGTTAAATGAGCATCAGAAGAAACTTTCCGTGAAATGGACACGGAACCTCATCACGCAGCTCAGGAGTAACTATCCAAACAAACAAGAATGACTGTCACAGGGTGTCTCCTCGTAGCGCTATCCATCTTGTCCATCTTGTCCATCATAATTGCATGGGACATCGGTCCCCTGACTTCCTGGTGTTACCTGATTCATCCAGTCTCTGTGGTAGGTGCTCTGAAGCCCAATGTCACCCTGTGTGACCAGGGGCGGCTAATGCCCACCTGCCCCGTGAGTACCACGGGAGGACTTCACACAGTGCAATGAGCATCCAGGACCGGATACGTGTTTGAATACATGGCAGCTTTCTGTCATCGTCGGGCAGCCATGGTTAAAAGCGGGGTGGCACAGTGAAGGCTGGCAGGTTGTGGCTCACCTGCCCAGCACAGGACATCTCGTTCTGTAGCCTTATTTCACAAGTCACCTGTTCCATAGCCCACAGGACAGGTCTGCACCAGGCCCTGGTTCTGCTCTCTGTCATCTTCCCCTTCTTATGAATCCCGACACCTTCTGCCCAACATGCTATTTCTGACATTTCTCCAAGCAGACTACTCAGAAGTCGCCAGCACTGTTTCCCTGGTCACATCCCCGAGTTCCGTCATGTCCGCATGGAACTTGCCTCGGCTGAGGATCTGAGCTCCTCTAGAAAGCAGGCGGGTGCTCTTCGGCCCCCTCCTCATTTACCTTGATCTTTGCTCCCACTCGAACCAGCTCTGCTTCGCCCTCTCTAACCCGGGAATCATTTTTCAAGGTCTGGTGGCCCGGAGCAAAGGAGGCCCTGAGGACTTCGATTTTGTCTCCGCCCTTTACGAAATGTCAACCACCAACCCTCCCTTCATTTTTAGCTCCCGTTTCCAGTGGCTCTTGAGTGCGCTCCTTCTACACGTTAGCCGTCCCAGTGGGACTCGTACAGGCCAAAGCTGTTTTGCAAGAATGTGGCATTTCTTCCCATAAATGGCAACCTATAGGAAGCCCTGGCGAGTGGTTCCATTGGTTCAGTGTAGTCCTGTACGCCAACAGGCTGGGGGTTCAATTCCCGGTCAGGGCACATGTCTAGGTTTTGGGTTCAATCCCAGGTCAGGGGTCAGGGAACATATGGGAGGCAACCCATTGATGTTTCTCTCTCCTCTCTCTCTCTCTCTCTCTCCCTCCCTCCCTCTTTCTTCCCCTCTCTCTCTCAAAATCAATAAAAAACATATCCTCAGGTGAGGATTTAAAAATAATTATAAACTGGGATAATCCTAGAATTCCTGGTGTAGGGCACTGTTTTCTTGGGATGCCCTTCCCTTTTCCATCTGGGACCATCAGGTTTTAAATCAGAGTGTGTTTCTCAGAGCCGCCTAGAATGGCTATTTCTTATATTTTCGTTGTCCATCTACCTGCATTTCTTAATCTCAACACAATTTCCTCTGGCGCATGAACTCTGCTCCCTGTGGGCAGGTGAGGTAGGAGCCCTTCCTGGGGGACAAGCAGGTGTGGGTCCTCCCGGTGTTGAAAGCGCCAGAGAAGGTGAAGAGGGTTGAAGGTATGTGGTCGGTGCCCACCAGGTCATGAGCGATAGCGGACCACAGCTTAGAACCTGCTGCCGACCTCTGAGCACCCTGGGCCCCTGCTTGTTCCTCCAGCTTCACACTGGTCCTGTGTGCCTCCACATTCCTTCTAGTACATTCCCTTCTCAACTGTTTTCAGAACAAAGGAAACTTACTTGACACCCTTTTTGTTTGTCACTTTTTCTCTGGAAGGCACGTTGCCTAAAATGCAAAATACGTTGCTCCTTCTGGCAGCGCAGTCCAAATCTGACTGTTTCAGTTTGCCTCCAGTGTTGCTTCCATTTCTACTTGAAAACTGCAATGATTCCTCTTTGCCTACTGCAGTGGTTCTCAACCTTCTGGCCCTTTAAATACAGTTCCTCATGTTGTGACCCAACCATTATTTTCGTTGCTACTTCATAACTGTAATGTTGCTACTGTTATGAATCATGTAAATATCTGACCTGCAGGATGGTCTTAAGCGAGCCCTGTGAAAGGGTTGTTTGACCGCCAAAGGAGTCTCGACCCACAGGTTGAAAACCGCTGGCCTACTGGATCAGAAGCAAATGCTTTGGTTTAATATTTATCGCTCTTCTGCCTTAACTTGCTTGTGCAGTGAACTCTTTTCTGGGCATGAATGGTGTCCACTGACCTTCGCCTCCCGTCACACACAGTGCAGGCCTCAATAATGTAAATAGGATAAGATCTCATTATTTCTAAAAATGAGGCTGGAAATAGAAAACAATTGGGCCAGGATTTGTTTTCACTCCAGTGTAACAGTGACTCTCAAAAGGATCCAAGCGAAAAGGTCAGAGTGAAGTGAACAGAGTGCTCACATGTGGGAAAGATGAAAATCATTCTTAGAATAATTTAGAAAATGGTATAATGAGCGATAATTGCATGAAAGCACCGAACGATGAGATCCACTCGGAAGAATTTGTTCCATGGTTGAGTAAAAGAAAACAATGTGGGTTGATTTTGTTATTCTTTTCTAGCTCTTTAAGATGTAATGTTAGGTTCTTGAGATTTGAGGAAATAATAAAAATTAGAGCAGAATAGAATGAAATGGAGAACAAAAATCCTATATAATAAAAGCCTAATATGCTAAGTGTCTGGTTGTTTAGTCAGCCGTTCAACCAATCAAAGCGTAATATGCTAATGATATGCTGAGGCTGCTCAACTGCTCACTATGACATGCACTGACCACCGGGGGCAGATACTCCAATTGGTAGGTTAGCTTGCTGCTGGGTTCCAGCGGACCGGGACTGAGCAAGATGGATCAGACACACCCTGAAGCCCTTCCTGCAGTCCCTCCTCAGCTGGCCAACCTCCCCCATGCCTTCCCAGCCCCAACTGTGCACCAGTGGGGTCCCTCGGCCTGGGCTGTTCCCTCTCACAATCCGGGACCCCTCGGGGGATGTTGGAGAGCAGGTTTCAGACCAATCCCATAGACCAGGCCAATGGACCCCACTGGTGCACGAATTCATCCACAGGGCCTCTAGTACTAGATAAAAATTAATACAGCAAAGATCTGGTTCTTTGAAAAGATTAATAAAATTGACAAGCCCCTGATTAGACTCACTAAGAAAAAAAAAGAGAAAAGACCTGGATAAACAAAATCAGACATGAAAGAGAAGTCACCAAGGCATCACAGATATACAAAGGATCATACTAGAGTACAATGAAACACTAGCTGCCACCAAATTCAATAACTGGAAGAAGTAGATAAGTTCCTAGAAATATATAACCTTCCTAGACTGAATCATGAAGAATGGGAAATCTAAATAGACTGATAAACACTGGGGAAATGGAAACAAACATCAAAATCCTCCCCCCAAAATAGAATTCACCAGTGAATTCTACCAAACATTCAGAGAATTGCTCTTCTCAAACTCTTTTAGAATATTCCAGAAGAGGCAATACTTCCTAACACTTTTAATTAGGCCAGTGTAACCCTGGCACCATAGCACTAGAAAACTGCAGACCACTATCTCTGATGATTATGAATGCAAAAATCCTAAACAAAATACTAGCCAATCAAATACAGCAATACATTAAAAAAATAATACACAACGATCAACTGGGGTTCATTCTAGGGTCACAAGGATGAGTCAACATATGCAAATCAGTGTAATACACCACATTAATAAAACAAAGGATAAAAACATATGATCTTATCAACAGATGGAGAAAAGGCATTCAATAAAATACAACATCCATTTGTGATTAAAACACTCAATAAAATGGGTATAGAAGGAAAGTACATCAACATAATAAAGGCTACATATGACAAACCCTGAGTCAATACCATACTCAATGATGAAAAACTGAAAGGTTTTCCTCTAAAATTAGGAGTAAAATAAGGATGTCCACTCTCATCACTTTTATTCAAAACTAGGGGCCTGGTGCACAAAAATTTGTGCACTCAGGGGATGGGGGGTTCCTCAGCCTGGCCTGTGCCCTCTAGCAGTCTGGGACCACACAGGGGATGTCCATCTTCTGGTGTGCCTGGTCAGCCTGGGTGAGGGGCTGATGGCTGTTTGCAGGCTGGCCAAGTCCCCCAGTGGGGACCCTCACCCCATGGGGGTATGGCCAGCCTGGGTGAGGGGCTGAGGTCCATTTTCAGGCTGCCTACAGCTCCCATTGACCCAATGTCCCAGCGAGGCTGAATGGAATCAGGTTTCTGGGATTTATTTATCATCTATAATTGAAACTTTTTGCCTTGAGCGGAGGCCTA
This sequence comes from Murina feae, assembly GCA_004026665.1. NCBI lineage: Eukaryota > Metazoa > Chordata > Mammalia > Chiroptera > Vespertilionidae > Murina > Murina feae. The sequence goes on along the minus strand of PVJC01023431.1, from coordinate 19,375 downwards.
GTCAGGCAAGGAAGCCTCCTGTTTGCTTCAGCTCCGAGGCTTCTATAATTGAAACATTGTTGCCTTGAGTAGAGGCCCAGCTGGCCTAGGCAGGCAGTTGCAACGGAAGCCTCCTGTTTGCTCTAGCTCCATGGCTGCCGGCCTCCATCTTGGCTGGGTTAATTTGCATACAGTCACTCTGATTGACTAGTGGGTACAGCTTAGGTGTCACAGAATGATGGTTAATTTGCATATTACTCTTTTATTAGATTAGATAGTTCCAGAAGTCTTAGCCAGAGCAATTAGGCAAGAGAAAGAAATAAAAGGCAGCAAAATTGGGAAGGAAGAAGTAAGTGTCACTCTGCAGATGACATGATCCTGTATATAGAAAATCCTAAAGTTTCCACCAAAAAAATATTAGAAACAATAAACAAATACAGTAGAGTTGCAGGATACAAAATCGATGTACAAAAATCCACTGCCTTCCTTTATACTAATAAAGCTTCAGAAAAAAGAAATGAGGGGGAAAAATTTATTTTGTGAAAGCAACAAAAATAATAAAATACTTAGGAATAAACTTAACCAAGGAGGTGAAGGACCTATATTCTGAAAACTACAAAACATTATTAAAAGATATTGAAAAAGACACAACAAAATGGAAAGATATTCCATGTTCATGGATTAGAAGAATCAACATAGTTAAAATGACCATATTACCCAAAGCAATATACAGATTTAATGCACTCCCCATCAAAATCCCAGTGTCATTCTTTGAAATAATAGGACAAAAGTCATCAGATTTGTATGGAAACACAAAAGACCCTGAATAGCCTAAGCAATCTTGATAAAAAGGGACGAAGCTGTGAGTATCACTCTACCTGACTTCAAATTAAATTACAGAGCTACAATAATCAAAACAGCATGGTATTGGCAGAGAAACAGACACATAGACCAATGGAACATAAATGAGCTCAGAAATAAAACCACAAATATATGGGCAAATCTTTTTGACAAAGGAGCCAGAAACACACAATGGAGAAAAGAAAGCCTTTTCAATAAATGGTGCTGGGGAAATTGGAAAGCCATGTGCAAAAGAATGAAAGTAGATCACGGTTTGTCTCTGTGTACAAAAACTAATTCAAAATGGATCAAAGACGGCCTAAATATAAGATCTGAAACCATAAATTACATAGAAGAAAGCATAGATACTGTGTTGGTCATAGAGAACATTTTATGAATTTGAACCCAAAAGCAAGGGAAGTAAAGGCAAAAATAAGTGAATCAAACTAAAAAGCTTCTGCACAGCAAAAGAAGCTGACCACAAAACAAAAAGGCAACCAACTCTGACAAGGGGTTAATACCCAAAATGTATAAAGAACTCACCCAACTCAATACCAAACAAACACACAGTCCAATTAAAAAATGGGGAAAGAACCTGAACAAACACGCCTCCCAAGGAGACATGCCTACAGCCAGCAAATATAGGAAAAGCTTTTCAGCCTCACTGGCAACTAGCAAAATGCAAATCAAACCTGCAATGAGAAACCACCTCACACCTGTTAGAGTGACCATCATCAACAAGACAAGCAATAACACGCATTGGAGAGGCTGTGGAGGAAAGGGAACCCTCATCCACTGCTGGTGGGAATGTCAACTGGTACAACCACCATGGAAAGCAGTCTGCTGGTTTCTCATAAAATTAAAACTAGAGCTACCATATGACCCAGCAGCAATCTCTCTTCTGGGGCAAAAAATTCAAAAACATTTACTCACAAAGATATATGTACCTCGATGGTCATTGCAGCATATTTTGTAAAAATATTTTTTTATTGATTTCAGAGAAGAAGGGAGAGGGAGAGAGAGATAGAAACATCAATGATGAGAGAGAACCATTTATTGGTTGCTTCCTGCACATTCCCTTCCCCACCCAACTCCCCCCTGCTTGGGATCGAGCCTGCAACTGGGCATGTGCCCTTGACTGGAATTGAACCCGGGACCCTTTAGTCCCCAGACCGATGCTCTATCTGCCGAGTCAAACCAGCTAGGGCCATTGCATCATTACTAATGGTGGCCAAGACATGGAGATAACCCAAGTGTCCTTTGCTAGAGGACTTGATAAAGAAGATGTGCTGCATATATATTACTCGGACATATGAAAGGATGAAATACTGCCATTTATGAGCACATGGATGGACACTGAGAATAGTGTGCTAAGTGAAATAAGTCAGTCAGCAAAAGCTGAGAACCATGTGACTTCACTCGTATATGGGATATAACACGGAAACCCATAGACACAGACAACAGTAGGGTGGTTACCAGAGGGGAAGGGGGGTGGAGGGGATAGTAAAGGGGCTGAGACATATGGTGACGAAAGATGGTTTGTCTTTGGGTGATGGGCACACAATGAAGTATACAGATCATGTATTCATATGATCCTAGGAACCGTGCTAACTTAGAACCCCAATAACAATGTCACCCCAATAAATTAAAAGAACATGAACATTTACATTTTTTTAAAGGAAAGGCCACTGATACAATCACCATTTACTAGTAAAACGGTGGTTTACCCAGACCCGGAGGCCGCCGTGGGTAACGCCCTGCATTTGAGACCAGCCAGAGAAGTAGCCGTGAAGACACCCAATGACGAGGCTGAAGTGCCAGCTCGGCGGATGCCGGGTAAGAGAAGAGAGAACGTAGGTGGGCCCAGGCTAAGCATTCAGAAAGGGCAGAACCAGTATGTGAACGAACACCCCCTGCCCTGAAGGAGCGGTGTCTGGAGCGCATTGCAGTGCGGAGAATGAGGCAGAGCTGCTCCGTGCCTCTCCTAAGCGCGGTGTCTTCAGGGGACATGTTTCACTTGTGCAAATCCAGGGATATTTGTTTAGGGCAGAAGAGCCTCATGTTTCTGTAGCATCGCCCCAAACACAAGGCAGCTGCTGCGGTGGCCGCTGTGTGGACCGCGAGAGCCCAGTGTACACAAAGCCGGCAGCCATGCTCCTCCGGGTGGGCGAGCCCCGTCTAGTCCAAGGGAGAAGGGAGCCTGTGGTAGAGCTGGGGCCTCGCCTGCTCCTGCCCCACCTCCTGGGCGCCGGGCGCTGGGGAAACCTTGCTGTGGGCTGTGCTGACTTCGAACCGTTCTTCTCACCGGACAGCGTGGCTCACTGGTTCAGCGTGGCTCACTGGTTCAGCGTTGACCTATGAAGCAGGAGGTCACGGTTCGATTCCTGGTCAGGGCACAGGCCCGGGTTTGAGGACTCGATCCCCAGTGTGGGGTGTACAGGAGGCAGCCGATCAGTGACTCCCTCTCATCATTGGTGTTTCTCTCTCTCTCTCTCTCTCTCTGTCTCCCTTCCTTTCTGAAATCAATAGAAATATATTTTAAACAAAAAACCATTCTTCTCATCTTTCTCCATGGGTCTCCTTTCTCCACATTTTCATCAGTTTTAACTTCTCTGGACATCCCTCTTGCAGGAGCCCAGCAAGGTCAAGGACTTCATTCAAATGTAGCTGCACCCACACAGTGGCCGCTCCGAGGTCCATGGGGGACCCCCTGCAGGCAGCCTGCCTCTGAGTGTCCCAGCGTCAGGTCACATGGGACCCCTGTGGGCAGCCTGCCTCTGCAGGTCCCGGCATCGGTCTCCAACTGCCCCTTTTAAAAGCGGCAACAGCTGGACACCACTGCCTGTGCGGCGGCCACTGCGCTATTTGAGTCCTTTGCATCCACTTTTCCTCTCGGACTTCCTCACAGCCCAGGCCTGTCAGCATTTACAGATCATCAGTGGTTCTCAACTCGGCGGCAAGTTAGAATCTTTTCTTTCTTTATTTATTTTTTTATATTTTTATTGAATTCAGAGAGGGAGGGAGAGAAAGGGAGAGGCTGAAATATCAATGATGAGAGAGGATCACTGATGGGCTGCCTCCTGCTCGCCCCACAGTGGGGATCGAGCCCGCGCCCCGGGCCTGTCCCCTGACTCGGAGTGGAGCCGTGGCATCCTGATTCACAGGTCAAGGCCCCGCCCTCCAGTTCTGCTGGGAACTTCTGAAAATCCAATGGCTGGTGTCACACTCAGCCAGTTAATGGGAATCTAAGGGCAGGAACAGGCGCTGTTTGTTAGCTCCCAAGCGATGCCCAGCGTGGCCGAGGCTGAGACCTGCTGCTCTCAAAGGAAGTCCCCACCAGCTGCTCCGAGCACTGAGTCTACACTCTCTCTCCCAAGCAGCCGTCTGCACCTGCAGCAAACGCACTGGGTGTGCGGTTTCCAGCACTGCCGCTACTCGGGGTGTTGGGAGTCCTTTCCTGGAACTGCTTTCAGTCAGTTTCCCAGCCCCCGTTAGATAGTCCTTCTCACTGACCGAAGGCCCCCAGGGGAGCCACCTTCTCACTGACCCCAGGCCCTCAGGGGACCCACCTTCTCACTGACCCCAGGCCCTCAGGGGACCCACCTTCTCACTGACCCCAGGCCCTCAGGGGAGCCACCTTCTCACTGACCCCAGGCCCTCAGGGGAGCCACCTTCTCACTGACCCCAGGCCCTCAGGGGACCCACCTTCTCAGTGACCCCAGGCCCCCAGGGGACCCACCTTCTCACTGACCCCAGGCCCTTAGAGGACCCACCTTCTCACTGACCCCAGGTCCACAGGGAGTGCTGTGTGCTGGGGCCCGTCCTGTCCTGCTGGGGCTCCACCCACCACAGGGTGAAGGCTGGGCTGACCCTCTCCCTGGCCCCAGGCACTCCCCGCCTCACCTCCCTGATGCTGAGGGTCAGGAGGGGACTGGGTTAGAGCTGACTTCCCAGTTCCTGGGAGCTCTTCAGAAGGAGTCCTCCCACACCTTAAGCTCCCAAACCTCAGTCACCACAAGTCCCCGTGTCCTAGCTCCTCCCTAGGCCCTGGACAGCCAGGACCTGAACTTCCCCCACCCTGACCCAGGCCCCCACTTCCCATCACTCCCACCGCGCATCCCCATTGCATGTCCCCACTGAGCTCTCCCCACTGAGTGTCCAGAGGCCTGATGTCAGCAGACGTTCACGCTTCCTCCATCCTTTCTTAGAACCCTCCTCCCCTCCTAATCTGAGGGAGGCCTGGCTCGTCCACAGGTCACCCTCCTCAGCACCCACACCCACACAGCGGAGCCAGGAAATGCAGAAGGAGAGTGGCTCCCAGGAGAGAACTAAGTGTCTGCATTCCCCTGGAAAACGCCACTGAATGCACCTGGACAAAACAGAACACTGTTTCCTAATGTACCTTGAAGGAAACCAGCAGGTGCTGAATGCGGGAGAGTTTTAGATGTTGCGACGAAACGGCTAAAAGGAGAAGCAAGTGGAGACCACATGAGGAGGCCCGGGCCACAGGGCCGCGCAGGAAAGCTCACGGCCGCGGGCACAGCTGCAAGTCCACGGCTGGCGTCTGACCACACAGGTGAGCGAGCAGCAGGGAGTCAGAACTCCCAGGGCCCCACTTTCCATCGCTATGGCAACACAACCCATTCCACCTTGGTGATACCAGGAAAGTCACCAGCAAGGGCATTTACTTTCCTTGGGGGAAGGAGCCCCCATGCCTGCTCGCTCTGTGTCGGGGGGGTTTCTGGGGGTCGGGGTGGCGGTGGTGGATGGGATGTGGCTGATGCTGGGGTGCTAATGCGGGTGCGTAAGGGGGTTGGGGGCAGCTTGCCTCCTGCTGGGTGAGTGATCGCCTTCTGGTGAGGGTCACTCAATGAAACACCCATGTTTCAGATCACTTGTCTCCCAGGTGCTGTCCTGCACCAAGGGAAGTCCTGCTCCATGGTGTGCTGGATGCCAACGGTGTGGCATTATTTGAAAGGCCTCACTCATGGCATCGATTCCCACCATGGAAATCTCCTGCCGTGACCTGCAGCAGCAGCACCAGGGCTTTATGTGAGGACCCGGGCAGAGACGTGTGGGCTCAGGGCGAGCTGGCTGCGGGCTCAGAGGGACAGTGTCTGGACTAGCAACTGGCCTGGAGCCACCCAGGCTGGGTTTTTTCAGTCCTCGGAGATTTTGGAGACAGAGGAAGGGAGAAGGAGAGGGAGGTGGGGGGAGAGAGAGAGAGAAACATGAATGTGAGAGAGAAACATCAGTTGGCTGCCTCCCATATGCACCTTGACCAGGGATCAAACCCGAAACCTAGGTATGCGCCCTGATGAAACTGGCTCTGTGACCTTTTGGTGTACAGGGCGATGCTCCAACCAATGGAGCCACCCAACTGGGACTCAGAGATCAATTCTATAGGCATTGGGAGCATCTCTGTGCAGCCAGGCCTGAGAGCTATGGGACTCACCTGGGGGTCTTGTCAAAATGTAGCTCTACTGAGGGGTGCTGTTGGTCTCCAGCCAGGGATGTGAGTGGCAAAAACAGACCAACACCCAGTCGGTCATCCCCAGCCCCACTGTGGTCAGAGCGTTTGGAGAGAGAGGCTTTGTGGACTAGTCCCACCTGCAAGTCTATGAATTATTTGGGGCCAAACCCACAGAAAGGTTCTCTTTCCCCCAAGTGCATTTTACCTTTTAAATGTGCAGTAAATGTCAACATCATCAAAATCTGTCATAATCTAATCTAATAAAAGAGTAATATGCAAACTGACCCTCACTCCATTACACCTAAGCCACGCCCACCTAAGCCAAGCCACACTCATCAGCCAATCAGAGCGACTACATGCAAATCAACCCAGCCAAGATGGCGGCCAGCAGCCACGGAGCTGTAATAAGCAGGAGGCTAGCCCTGGCAACAGAGGAAGCTAAGGTTCCTGTCTGCCTAGGCCAGCTGTGGCAACAAAGTTTCCACAACAAAGTTTCAATTATAGAAGATAAATAAACCTCAGAGACCTGCTTCCAGCCTTTGGCTCAAGTAAGAACTGGGAGCCTGGGTTGTCAGGGGCAACCCGACCTGGGCTCTGGCTAAAGCAACAAAGTTTCAACTTTAGAAGTTAAATAAATTCCAGATACCAGTTTCCAGCCAGCCTCGCTGCAAACAGCCATTAGCCACTCACCTAGGCTGGCCAGGCACCCCAGCAGGAACCCCACCCTGATCCAGGACATCCATCAGGGCAAACCAGCCAGCCCCCACCCATGCACCAGGCCTCTATCCTATATAATAAAAGGGTAATATGCAAATTGACCCTAATGGGAATGACTGGTCACTATGACACATACTGATCATCACTGCAACACACAAGATAGCCACCCTCATATGGACACAAGATGGCCAGCAGGAGAGGGCAGTTAGGGGCGACCAGGCTGGCAAGGGAGGGAAGTTAGGAGTGACCAGATTGGCAGGAGAGGGCAGTTGGGGCCAATCGGGCTGGCAGGAGAGCAGTTAGGTGTTGATCAGGCTTGTGGGAGAGTGGTTAGGGGGTGATGAGGCTGGCAGGTAGAAGTGCTTAAGAGTAATCAGACAGGCAGGCAGGTGAGCGGTTGGGAGCCAGCAGTCTTGGATTGTGAGAGGGATGTCAGACATCCCTTGAGGGGTCCCAGATTGGAGAGGGTGCAGGTTGGGCTGAGGGACACAACCTGTTGTGCACAAATTTCATGCACTGGCCCTCTAGTAAATTATTTAAGATGATCAAAAGATTCCACCTAAACTTATGGAGGTAGTTGCAGTGGGCCACTTCAACATACTCCAGTGCAGTGATTCCGACGAGCGCCTGAGGAAGTCTCTAACCCATAAACCCACCTCCCACCCCTGGCACTGCATGCCACTCCTCAGTCGCTGCTCCAGACTGGAGTGTTGTACGCATGTGGGGAAATATTTACATTCTTGAGGAGACGGGAATGAGTTGGGGGGAAAGGCATACCAGGGAGAGAAACAAGATCTCAAATTGGTGATTGTGAGATGCAAGGAATACTCTGTAGGAGATCAAAAGGAATTAGCAAGCGGCTGAAAACCACAGGGCCTGAGGACAGAAGGTCAGCGTCTCTCACAGCCTCCCCCTGTCTCCACCACTTCGGAAGGATTCTGGATTGTGGATCTGAGTACACCCACCCAGGGAAATGCCCCCTTCCCAGGCACACCCAGACACCTGCGGGAGCTGGTGGGTGACGAGGACACACTCTCTAGCTGTCTTTGGGAGGACTGGATTGTTCTGAAAGTGCAGTGTCTACTCTCCCACCCTCCACACACTGCCCTGGACTCAGGGACCCCCAGGTCCCACGGTTTCCACTCCCCACTTAGGGAGAAGAACTGTCTCCTCTTTCAGGAGGGCAGAGGTTCTGTGTTCCTCCCCTCACCTGGCCCTGATAATCCTTTTATAAATGACAGGTCCAAGGCACCCTTCTCTGCAAATGGATTATATTAGTCTTGTAAAGGCTTAAGTCCACACGTGTGCTTGGGCTGCAGGCACCTTGGGGAGTGAGTCGAGGTTGAGGACATAGGGATGTTGGGGCTCTTAGTATTTGAAACATTTTTATCTTTTATTAAAAATTAGAAAAAAACAAAACTTGGTAATTATCTTTTATTAAACATTAGGGAAAAACCTTGGTAATTATATTTTATTAAAAACTGGAAGCCTGGTGCACAGATTTGTGCACAGGTGGGGTCCCTCGGTCTGGTCTTTGGGATGGGGCTGGAACGGCTCTCCAACATCCCCCAAGGGGTCCCGGATTGTGAGAGGGTGCAGGCCAGGCCGAGGGACCCCACCCGTGCATGATCAGGGCCTGGGAGGGACCATGGGAGGGCTCCAGGGTGTGTCTAGCCTATCTCACTCAGTTCTGATCATCCAGACCCCACAGCAGCAAGCTCACCTACCGGTGAGAGCATCTGCCCCCTGGTCAGTGTGCATCATAGCGACTGGTCCAATGGTGGAAGGGTGGGACACTTGGCATATTATATCGGATTAGGAAAAAAATCTTGGTAATTATCCAAAGAAGCTGAACTGGCTGGAGAGTGGGATCTCTTTCCCAAGCTGGTCCCTGACCCTGTCGCTAAGAGACAGGGCGAGAAAAACTCGGGACAGATCCCAAGAGACAAAACAAACTTCTCTGCCAGTGAGCACAGTGAGGAAGTTCTAAGGCCGGACTCTCTGCTAGAGAGACAGTCAGGAGGTCAGCTGGGCAGACTGTGTGTGGGGCGGGGGGTGGAGGGTGCAGGGGGGTGGAGGGCCGTCCCCTGGAAGGCTAGGGGCCCAGGCGGCGGACTCACCCCCCAGCCAGGTGTCCCAGACGTTCTGCAGCGTCGTGATGGGGATGCAGAAGAAGGCGATGAGCAGGTCACTGAGCGCCAGGGAGCAGATGAAGATGTTGGTGACGGTGCGCATGGCTTTGCTGCGGGCCACCACGTAGACCACCAGCGCGTTGCCGAAGAGCGCCAGCGCGAAGAGGAGCGCGCCGGCCAGCACCAGGGCCAGCTGGGCGCGCGCCGGCAGCCGGGGCACCGAGACCAGCGGCCGCAGCCCGTACCGCGCGATGAACTGCTGGCGGGTCAGGTTGTGGTCCTGGAGCAGCCGGGAGAACTGCTCGGGAGTGATGTTGAGCGACTGCATCGCGCTGCCCAGCCGGGTGCCCCGACAGCCTGGCTCCCCAGGGCGGGCGCCGGCAGGTGCGGAGAGGGCAGCCCGGCCAGACGCGCGCACCGGCCGGCGGTGCTCCAGTCCCGCTCGGCCCGAGCGCCCCGCCGGCTGCAATCCCTGCTCTTGGCAGGGAGGTGGGGCTGCGCGCTGTCGCCTCCCACCCAGGGAGGGGCGCGCCCTCCACTCTGCGGCACCCTCCTCCTCCCCAGGGCCTGGGTGCGCAGAGCTGAGGTCGGTCCTGAGTTTGCTTTCTCCTCTTATGAAATAATGTGGCCACGTCGTTTCTAAACCATTATAATAACACAGAGAGGTCCTGTGCGCCCCTCATCTGGTTTCTCCCACTGGTTCCATCTTACTGAAATCCCGCACAGGTCGTGCCTGTGTGTGTGTGTGGGGGGGGGGGGCGTGTCATTTTATCCCAAGTGAAGATACCTCAAAATCAAGCTAGAAACCTCTTCTCTGGCCAGAAGACCTCCGACCTGCCCCCAGATCTCCCACCACCTCCCACCCCTCCCGTCACCAATCTGTGCTCCAGCTCAGTTCTACTTGTTCTACTTCTGAAGGAGGTTATGTACACGGGGACATACAGAGCAGAGGTTAGGTACACGGGCTGGCTTTCCCACTCAGCACAGCGCCCTTCAGATCCGTGCAAGCCGACGGGTACATCAGGGCTCCTGTTTGTGGCTGAGGCTGAATTGCAGTTCCCTGAACCATTCACTCCTGTGGGCCCTGCAGGTGTTTCCTGTGTGGGGCTACTACAGATAAAGCTGCTCTGAAGAGTCGTGTCCAGATTTCTTGTATAGACACACGTGTTCATTTCCCTGGGAAACGCCGAGAAGTGTGCTGGTTGAGTTTATGGTTTGAATGTTTAGGTTTTTAAGAAATTGCCAGATCACCTTCCAGAGGGGCTTGTGCCATCTTACATTCCCACCAGCAATGTGTGAAGTTCAGTTTCTCCACATCCTTGCTGGCAGCTGACGCTGTCTTTTTTTTTAGCGGTTCTGAGTGTGTAGCGATACCTCACTGAATCTCCGCTTGCCTGTGCCTGACAGTGATGCTGCGGAACATTGCTGTCAGGTGGCTGTTTGCCATTCCGGGCATTTAGCGTGTGCCTCGTTCGCCCATATTCTAATTGAGCTGTTGGGCTTATTAGCTGCTGAGTTTTACAGGCTCCTTTCGCAGGCTAGACACCAGTCCTTTGCCAAATCAGTGGTTTCCACATATTTCCTTCGGTCTGTTACCTTGTTATGTATCCTCTTAACAGGACCTCACAGGTCAAAGTGTTTCATTGCAGTGAAGTCCCACTGATTGATTTCTCCTTCTGTTGATTGTACTCTGATGTCCCATCGAATTCTTCACCAAGTCTTATTATTAGACCCAGATGTCGTGATCCCCAAAGACCACGAGTGAGCCCGACTCTAATGCAAAAACATGAGGGCCTTTATTATTCGAGTATACTCGGACTTCATCCCACGTTCGCCCTCCGACACAGCGTCGTGGTGGGGAGATAAGTGCGGGTTGGGGAAACAACAGATTTATAGGGCGGGAAGTAGTGGGGTGGGGTAACGTGTGTGGCCCCTGTTGATTGGTCAAGGGAAGGTCCTGGGCAGGGCATTTCCTCTGCATCTCTATTGGCTGGTCTGCAGTCTTGCACCGCCCTAACATTATGACGTCAAAGTTGCTTCTGTGTCTTCCTCTGTGAGGCCAAAAGTTGGAAATAACTCATGTGTCCATCATGAGGGGATGAGCAAATGCGCCCTGCACATACAATTTTACTCAGCCTTCCCAAGGAAGGACATACTCACACAGGCTACAACGTAGATGAGCCTTAGGAACATCCACTGGTCACAAAAAGACAGCACAGCGAGTTTTCACTTACCTGGGGCGTCTGCAGGCATCAGGGTCATAGAGGCAGAAAGCGGGTGGTGGGGGGGGGGGGGCAGGGGGCAGGGCATGAGGCCTTGTTATTTCCAGGGGTGGAGTTTCAGATTTGCAAGAGAAGGCTTCTGGCAGCCATGTGAACGTACTTACCGCTGAGCTGAATGCTCAAAAGTGGTTAAGATGACAAATGTTACATATATTTCACCACAGTTTCTTCCAAAAGGAAAAGACTGCAATTATGAGATCTTTGAACCATGATTTATAGGCATTATTTTATTTCATTTTCACAATGACTGTCAAAGGCAGATGCGTTCATCGTCCCTTCTGTACGAATGAAAGGGGGAGGCAGAGAGACATTTATGAAACTCCCTCAAAATCACACCATTACAAACTGTTAGCTTGCTTCTCAAAACTCCAGGCAGTCAGACCCGTAAGCCCATGCCATCTTTATTACAAAGCAAGTGGCTGTAAACTAGTGGGACCAGCCCAGGAGGAGGAGGCAGCACGGGGGCCTGAGGCTGATAATGAGGCCATGGGCAGGCGTTGTACCTGCAAACCTGGGTTCCAGGACACTACAGCCGGTGGGTTACCCAGCCACCAGCTCCCTGATAACGAGGAAGCCGGGACCCAAGGAGAAACCTCGCGGGCCATTGCAATCCTCGTGACCTAAAAACGGAAGGAAGCAGACATTGCCCTCGCTCTGGACTCAGGGAGGAGTTTAGCACCTTCGCTTTTACACAAGAAACCTCCAAGGACACAGTGTACGAGGTGCCCGATGGCAGCGCGCAGTCTGCAGGTGGCCGTTCACAATGCAAGCCGAATGGCAGTCGTGGTTCTGAAAGCAGTTTGTACAAAGACCAGGAGAATAACACCCAGGCATGCTGCCGCCTGCTGATTGGACTCGGCGGGGGGAGGGCTTGGGGGAGGCATCACCCCTCCTCTCACAGAGACCAGCCCTGACTCCCCGCCAGGCTGTGGGCAGGGCGCACAGAGGGTGCGGAGCCACAGGGAGACAGAGGTTATCTCCGCAACGGATTGGAAACAGATCGCGTGTCCCCCAGTTAGTTTCAGCACATTAAGGGGCTCAGCTGCATTGTGTGCTATTCAGGCCGGCTCAGCACCTGCTTGTGTAACGTGCAGCCTGAGCATCCGCGTAACTGACGTGGCTGAAAAGCCGCCACTGCAAACCTTCAGGAAACCAGGCCGAGAAAACCGGTGTCAGCTGGACATGGGTGAATGATTGCCTTCTCCTGGAAGGCAGATGGGGGTTTTGAACCACACATGTGCGCCGTCTGGTTTGGCTCACTGGATAGAGTGTCAGCCTGCAGACTGAAGGGTCCCGGGTTCGGTTCCAGTCAAGGCACATGCCTGGGTTGCGGGCTCAATCCCCAGTAGGGGACATGCAGGAGGCAACCAATCAATGATTCTCTCATCTCCCTCTCTGAAATCAACAAAAAATATATTTTAAACATACATATAGAGACACACACATACACACACATACACACACACACGGCCAGTGAGACTGCTGAGGGCCTTGATTAGGAGCAGGGGTTGTCAGTGGCGAAGACTGCATTACACAGGGGTTGCTAGAATCACAGCTGACCTTCCTCACCTGTCTAGGCTCCCCATTTCCATGACTATAGCCTTGGGATGGCAAGAACTATGGAAAGTTAATGGTTCTATTGTGAGCAGTTCAAAAAAAACTCATGTAAACTGCTTAGCACCTCGCCTAGCAAAATTGGGTGATAAACATGAGTGATTATTATTTTCTCCTGTGAAAACAGCAAAGTGGGTTTAAAAGCAGGGTGAGTTTAAACGAGGCCCTTCAGGAAACGTGTTCCTTTCCTTTGAACGTTTTTTTTGTCCCTATATGTACTCACTGGAGAGTAACTCCCTATTTCGCAGTCTCCTGAGGTTCATTCTTTCAAACACAAGTGTCATTTAAGGATTTGCACACGAGAGAGAGAAAGAGAGAGAGAGAGAGAGAGAGAGAGAGAGAGAGAGAGTAGCTGAGTATCAGAGAGGCCTCAGGGTCCTTCTAGGGGACTTTCACAGTTAATTTTTTTTGTTGTTGTTATTTATTTTTAAATATGCTTTTATTTTCTTAGAGAGAGGAAGGAGAGGGACAGAGAGAGAAATGTTGATGAGAGAGAAACATGATTGGCAGCCTCCTACACGCACCCCACTGGGGATCAAGCCCACAACCTGGGCATGTGCCCTGATCAGATTCAAACCTGGGACCTCTTGGTGCATGGGTCGATGCTCAACTACTGAGCCAGACCATCCAGGCCACAGTTAAGTTTTAACCTCCCTAATATTAGCTGACTTGTCCACAAGTTGTCTTAATAAAACAAAGATTTCATACAATATATTACTAAATGAATAAGGTATGATTTAATTTAGTATGTGAGAGAACGCAAGTCTATAGTAAATGAAGAGGTGGTAAAGGATTAACTGGTTTTTCTGGGTGGTATAAGAACAGATTCTTTTTTCTTCTTCTTCTTTTTTTTTTCCTCTAATCCTTATCCAAGGATATTATTCCCATTAATTTTTTTTGTTCCTATATGTGATTTTTAAAATATATTTTTATTGATTTCAGAAAGGAAAGGAAAGGGAGAGAGAGATAGAAACATCAATGATAAGAGAAAATCATTGATCAGCTGCCTCCTGCATGCCCCACACTGGGAATCAAACCCACAACTTGGGCATGTGCCTTGACCAGGAATCGAACTGTGACCTCCTGGTTCGTACGTAGATCAATGCTCAACCACTGAGCCATGCTGACCTGGATTCCATTAATTTTTAGAGAGAGTGGAAGGGAGGAAAGGAAGGGAGGAGAGAGTGAGAGAGAGAGAGAGAGAGAGAGAGCAAGGAACATTGATGTGAGAGATACATATTAATTGGTTGCCTCCCAGACATGTCCCAACTGAGGCTGGGGTTGAACCTGCAACCCAGGTGCATGCCCTTGACTGGAATCGAACCCACAACCCTTTGGTGCTCAGGTCAATGTTTTGACCACTATCACTTTCTGAAATCAATAAAAATTGAAACACACCAGCCAGGGAAGAACAGATTATTTTAGTTACTTTGTTTTGGTAATAAGTATTTTCAATTTCCTCCTACACGGAAAAAATACAAACAAGGAAAATATATCTGAATTTTAAAAGATAGAGTGACCAGGAATGTTAAGATCTAACATCTGTATGATTGGGTGTGAACACACCTGGCATGCGCTTGTTTACATGTCCTAGCCCAGGAATTTGTTCAACAGGAATCGCAGCCTCCAGTCATAGGTGTAGGGAGCGGCTATAGGGTGAAGCCCTGGATTGACTTGTAGCAGAGCCACAAATAGGTCCCAGCTTAGAGGGCAGAGTCCCCCTAGCATAATTAAGCCTGACCTTATATCCCCCCTAGATCCTTCTGGGTAGCTAATGGGCTGCAGGAGATGCAACAGGTGCTGCCAAAACAAGTGAAACTCAGAAGAACATTGTAACTATGTTGACCACTACCTTGTTTTTCTCTGACTATAAAATAAAGGCTCAGCTTGCCAGCTGGATCCTTCTCTGTGGCCTCATCCAGGCACAGGAGATCCACCTAACCCCAGCTCTATTCTCTTTGTCTTTTCTTTAGGCCTTCACTGCCCCTCCTCAGGCTCTCCGAACCCTTGGCTGTGCTGACATGGCACATGTAGGAAAAACCGAATCATAACATCCACCCACTTACTCATCAAACACACTGTTCCCGGGACATACTGCATGCTGAGGGCTGTGTCAGGAATAACATGGTAACTGAGACATTGTACAGCTGGTGGCAGAGGCTCTTGGCCTTCACACACAAAGAACAGAAACCAAATTTCCCCAAGTCAGACATTCCTGGGCTTCCAGGCCCAGGCACCTCCCCGCCCAGGCCCAGGGCAGATTCTGATTGGATTACAGGTGGTCCAGGTGACTCTCAGAGGCAGCCCCTACCTACAGAGAGGGTGCTGAGTCTTCTGGATCTGGGGTCTGAGAGGTGTGAGGGGTGAAAGGAGAGCCTGAGCAGAGGCTGGACAGAGGTGGCGGAGAGGTCGGGAGGAGGGGTTGCCCAGTGAGGTCCTCTGTGCCCCACTCACAAGAGTGCCCTTTTTCACCGAAAGGACCTGCCCCCAGTGATGAAGGAGCAATCTGTGCCGGCCCCCTTGGGGCCTCCCTTGTGAAAACAAACTTCCCAGTGCAGGTACTTATAAGTCATCGCAAACCCCAGCACCCATGGGAAGAGGGCTGCCCAGCCTCAGGCTCCGCTGGCACTTGGGATGGGTAGGGTGAGCAGAAGAGTCAGGGGCAGAGGAGGCCTCCAGGGCAAGAATCAGCAGTGGGTCTAAGGGGGAAATGTCAGGAGGTGAGCATGGTGATTCCATGAGGCTGGGACTGCCAGAGTGGTTGTGTGTCCACGAGTCCTGGAGGCAGGTGGCAAGGCTGGGGCTGGACTGAGGGGTGTGGATGACATCCCACAGGGGTGACATGAGATGACAAGGGGCTGGAATTGATCATTCTGTCAGGTCAGCCTGTGCTGGAGACTGGGACAGGAAAGAAAGTATGGAGAAGAGAGAGAGACAGTTCTTAAAACTAAGGTTTGAGAATGATATCCTCACAGAAGTGTGTCGCAGCCTGAGGGCAGCTGAAAGTTAGCCTGGGACCCAGGGCCCGAGGTCAGACTGGGGACCCAGGGCCCGAGGTCAGACTGGAACCCATGACCATGTTCTCTGACTTTGTAGTGGAACTCTTGCTGCCCCTCTCCGGGGAGCGGCCAGGCTGTCAGCAGCTGCAGGGCCCCCATCAATGCCTGTGGGTCATCACCAGGCACGTGGACTGAGTTCAAGCAGGAAGAGCAGCCAGGTGCCTGGCCTGGAGCCTCAGGCTGGGGAGCCTGAGTTTGGGGGAGCCTGGGGCTGGGGGACCCCCACCTCCCACAGCACCTCAGGATGGAAGGCAGGTTCCCCCTCTGGGTCCTGTGGGCCCATGAGCAGCTGGTTCTGTGCTGAGCTGAGGTCAAGGAAGCTGACGGGGTGCATCAGGAGGGTCAGGAAGCCAGCATGGGGCCCAACCAGCTGCTGGAGGAGGGGACTGGGGGCTCTCCCAGGCTCCCTGACAGAGGTCGGCAGGGGCAGCCATGGAGGCTTGCTGGCTTGTTCGTTTGGGGGCAAGAACCCCTTGTTTGTTTAGGAGAATGAAAGGCAGGACGGTTCTATTAACAGGAGCTCACAGCCGGCACACTGCCCACGCTAACCAATGGCAGTGACTGGAGTTCCTGCGCAGAGCCTGAGGTTTAACACCAGGTGCTGAAGCGCCCGGGAGGAGTTTGTTTCGAGGCTGGAGAAGTAAACTTAGATCAAGCACTGACTGGGCAGAGCGAGGATGGTGGGGGAACTTGGGTTCTGTCAGCCTGTCAGCGTGTGTGTGTGTGTGTGCGTGTGTGTGTGTGTGTGTGTGTGTGTGTGAAAGCTGCCCCTGTCACAACCATTCTGTTTAAAGACAGAAAAATACAGTGAGAGGTTGAATAACATGAGGGTTAAGAGGCAAACTGACGGAGTAGAAATCCTGACTCTGCCCCTTACCCCCTCGACTGAGGCACGGAGGCAAGGACAGTACTGTAGGGTCCTAGGGTCGTAGGGTCGCAGGGTCGTGGTGAAGACTCACTGGGTTTACACACATACACGCTCCCAGCTGTGCAGGGCACGGAGCACGTGTTCTGGTGAAGGCGAGTCTTAGTAAGCGTCACCATGCCACAGCCTCCCTGTGAATCAGGGTCCACAAACTCAGCTGCATAGGGGACTCTCCTGGGGACTTTAAGATGCAGCCCCTGGGGCCCCGGGCGCGGCTGATTCAGGTGCAGCTGGCGTCGGGGAGTGCGAGAGCGCCCTTGGAGATGCCACAGCAGAATCGAGTTTGAGAATCACACCTGCACAGAACCACTCCCCCGAGCTACTTGGTGACTTTGGTTTCATTAAATAGAGGTCATCTTCATGCTAGACGAGTCTAACCTCTCCCCTAATGACACCAATCGAACTGCAGACGCAGAACCTGGGGAAGAGTCAGCCTGGGGACCCGAACCGGGGAGGTGTCGGCTTTGAGCCGTGATGCTGAGCTTATGATTCTCATGTGGGAGGATGACAGTGCAAACCATGCAGAGCAAGAAATAATTGCCAAGCGGATGAGCGAGGGACCAGCGAGCAGGCGCTCTGTGGGGAGCCCCCCAGGTAAGTCCTCTGCTCAGGGTGCTCAGTGGGTGTGTGCCCTGCTGCCTGTGGTTGGTTGACGGCGGAGGTGATACACAGGTACTGATCTGTGTGACCATGGAGTGTGCATGGTGCTGGTTCACCAAGGCCTCCCCAGGATCTGCCTACAAAAATAGTTCCCTGAGCTGTGTCTCCCCGGGAAGGCCAAGGGTCATTTCCTGGGAAGGCCAGGGGTCATCTCCCCGGGAAGGCCAGGGGTCATTTCCCTGGGAAGGCCAGGGGTCATCTCCCGGGAATGTCAGGTGTCATCTCCCGGGAATGTCAGGTGTCATCTCCCCGGGAACGGGAAGGCCAGAGGTCATGCAGGAAATCAGCTTCCGTTTCAGGGTTGATGAGCAGACCGTCCCTTTGGCCGAGGAGAGTTGGTGCGTGTTGCTCGTTAGCTCGGGGGAAGCGGGGTGCAGGGAGGCTGGGCCTGCAGGTCATGGCCGGAGGTCGGGAGCCAGGCAGCAGCCGGAACTGCCCACGGTGATGTGGAGAGGCGACGTGTCCTGAAGAAATGGTTGCGTGCTGCTTAGCGACCGAATGCGGGGCCATGAACAAAGGCAGGGAAGTGCTCCACGATCTATATGGGGATCGGGGCGGAGGCCAGGTGGCATAGGGAACAGCTCCTTTTTTAATGCCCTTTTACTGATTTTGGAGGAAGGGAGAGGGGGAGAGAGAAACGTCAATGATGAGAGAATCATGGATCAGCTGCCTCCTGCATGCCCCCTGCTGGGGATGGAGCCCCAGAATCAAACCGTGACCTCCTGGTTCCCAGGTGACGCTCAACCACTGAGCCACACCAGCAGGGCCCGAGGAGCTCTGTAGTGGCTCTGGCCCCAGCGGCCCCTCCCGTCCAGCAGGTAGCGGCCATCCATTGCACCTGCTGACGACCTCATGCATCACATGGTGACAAGATGTTGGTCCCACCACAGTCACTGACCCAGGGCCACGCAGCCGGCGGACACCACGTGCCCGGGTCCGAGTCCCTGGCTCTGCCATGCCTGCTGGGACACTGGGCACTGTGTTCATCGGCACAACAGCCACCATCAAAGTACCTTTTCTCAAAACACCCGCATTTGCAAACCGCCTGGAAGGATGCCTCCTGGATCTTCCTTCCTGGCCGAGGGGTGTCGCAGGAGCCGCTCTGAGGGGGATGGGAGGGCTGGGCACCCTTTAAGAACCAGGAGGCCATGTGCCCATGATCTCAGATGGGGGGACAGGCTGTGAGTCAAGGCCCCTGGGCTTCCAGAATAGCTGAGCGGGTGAGACTCACCCCCATTTCAGCGCCCCCTGCTGTTTGCTGGTGGCTTTGCTGGTTTGCTGGCGGATCCTGGGTTCAGAGGCTTCTCAGTCTCTGGCATCAGCAGTGCTGGGGCGGGACAGCTTTTTCAGCCCGTGTCCACCAAGGAAAATCGCTTGGCTGGGGCCACACAGTCGCAGGGGCTGGTGCTTCGATATGGAATAGACAGGGAAGCCCAAGTTCTCCAGGTCTGTTGGCCGGAAGGGGGGCAGGGCAGGGATTCATGGAGCTGTGACATTGGCCCCAGGGCCCCCAAGGCTCTGCGTGACTGGCTACAGGCCTGGGCTCAGACGGTTGGTGACATCTCACAGGTCAGGTCACTGTGGACACCCTGTCTTAGAAATGGCTGAGAGTGGTCGTGGACGTCTGACTCCCCAGCTCCCGCTCCACCTGCCGCAGAGCTGGGGTGGGGGGCGAGGAAAGGAGGCCTGGGCAG
>PVJC01023430.1:0-26386 GCA_004026665.1 Murina feae | reverse complement strand
TGTTTCAAAAAGCTGTGTTTTGCTAGAGGCAGTTTAATCGGAGCTGAGCTGAGGGGCTCAGCTTCACTTTCCCTCCTGCCGCAATGGAAAGGGCTGTTTACTCAGGTCCGGGAGTGGCGGCCGCCATGTTGGCTGGGCTAATTTGCATACAGCCGCTCTGATTGGCTGGTGGGCGTGGCTTACCCTGTCTCGGAGAAACAGTTAATTTTAATATTTCGCTTTTATTAGTTTAGATTTTTAATACATCCCATTTAATTTTTATAGTAACAGCACAAATTGTCACTTATGAACTAGACAATGTGCTAAGAGTTTCATAAACATTATTTCAGTGACTCCTTACTACAGCCCTGATTAAAAGGGGATGTCAACAGCATTCTACGGATGAGGGGATTAATTCTCAGAGGCATTATGTTCTTAGTACATGGTATGTAATATGCATCCCATCTCCACGCTCTTTCTCCTGCTGCCATGCATAGCATACCTCTAGGACTGTCTCATCCAAGATGACTAGATAAGATGGCTTTTAGACTCAGGTCTAAAAGTGTTCTCAGCACAGTGCTGGATGGCAGAGTGTTACTGGTATTTTAGAAAATATTTTTTCATGATTTTAGTACAGTGATAATTGACATCTTCAGGTATTTTTTAATGTCCCTACTAAGTGTGAATTGTAGTGCGGACCAATCTAATCCTCTTTTCGAATAAAATTGTCACTTCTGACAAATGGACCCTTTTTAGATTCAAGTACTTTTTAGTAGTTAGTTGGATATGTTTTCTGTATTTTGTATATTTAATTATATAATGATTTTGCATATTGTCTAGTTATAATAGTAATGTCTGAGTCTTGCAGCACAAATCATTAGTATTGATAATGTAATAGCCCATTTAAATAAGCATATTCTGTATGTTATTTATATGATTTCTTTATTTTTTAATATTTATTTTAACATTAATCTTTGATTTTTATAAGAATAAACAGTGATGTGATGAACATCTATAAAAGTAAAAGTATTTGGTCAAAAGGGAAGTATATTATAAAATTTTTTGTACATGTTGGCTAAGGTATATTCTAACATAGATTTTACCAACTTTACATTTAATCCATCTGGAATTCATTTAGGTATTTTTTGTAATTCAAGGATCTTATTGTTTTTAATAGTCAGGAAATTAACACAGAACTATTAGGAAGTTTATCTTTCCTTTAGCAATCTGAAATGTCACCTTTATAAATAATTTAAATCCTATACTTATTTAAATCTAAATCTTCTATTTTGGCTTATTAATCAACCTGTCATTGTTCTGGCACAACATCGTTTTAATTATTGAAGTTTCAAGCCCACTTGATATTGAATAAATTACTTCATACATTAAAATCCCATTTAATTGCATTCTTGGTCTGTATCCTTAACCAGATGCTACAGGAGGTCAGAAAGGGATATGATAAGGCCATGTTCCATTCACACCTGCTGTTACACTTTCCAAATGCAGCAGCCTCACTTCTTGAAAGAATTTCACCTGCTGTATTCTATATGCATGCAGACTACTTTTCATAATGCACAGAAAGTTTAAGCCTTGGCAAAAAGCTTTCTTTATTTTATTTCTTAAAGAAATCAGAAGTGGGAAGAGTAGTAAAATCCTATGCAAGTTTTCATCTGATAGCTTTTAATTTTGTTGGAAACACATAGGCATGTGTAGAGTAGCAATTGAGTTCCAGTTAAGCCACTTCCAAGAGTGTAAGTTTGCTTAAACTTCTTAACCTTCTGAGCCTCAATTTCCCATATAATAGAGTTATGAATAGTTCTTATCTCACGTCGTTTTTCCTAGTAAGCACTCAAGAAAGGCAACTTTTATTGTTATTAGTATGTGCCATTGAATTCCCACATCGTCACAGACCAGGAAAACACACGTGAGAGGAAAGCACCTGGTCTTCTACACATTTCAGATGGTTTTGATGGTGATACACTTGTGTTAGAAGGAAGTCAGAAAACAACAACAGTAAGAAAATATGGAAACATTTTGCTTTTAAGCTTTACATGTGTCTTCTGCTTTTGCAGAATCCATTGTATAACTCATTTCACAAGAATGCAACTTTAAAATACTTCATTGTATGTCTCCGTATGTGTATTATAACAGAAAAAATTATCATGGTTTGATGGGGTGCTTGGGAGGAAACAGGAGGCTTCAGTGTGGGGAGTGACTGACTCTACCTAAAGTTTCAATATCAAGAAGTAGGTATTTCTGATATGTTTAAAATAAATCAAACCTTTACATTCAGAATCCTTTGTGCAACTTTTTCAACCACACAAGCATTGTTTTTTAAAAGGGAGGGAAAAATACACGATGAAAGAAGGACAGAAAGAAGAGGCATGTCTGCATATTTATTTGCTTGGCTGAGTCAGGCTGGCCAGGGTTCCTGAGCAGACCTCAGCTCCTGGTCCAGGCCGCCGTATTGATGGAGCTGAGACAGGTGGCCTCTGCCCTACTTTGTCAAGGAGACTTCAAAATCACAGTCTCCCGAGCCTTGGGACAGTAGAGAAAGCAGCTGAGCAGCAATGCTCAGTTTGTGGTTTGAAAAATAAATCCTTGGACAAAGGAACTCACTGCAAACTCCCTTCTAGCCCCACCCCCAGCTCTGCGGAGCAGCTGTCAGCTTTGATTAGGTTTTCTGGCTGTGAGATTCTGGGCTCTATAAATTGCTCCGTCCCCTTAGCTCTCTTTGCTTCTCCTATCCTTGGCTCTGGTACTGTGTGATGAGTTTTCACAGCTGGCTGGTCAGACTACTGCTGCCCAATCAGCTTCTCCTCATACCCAGACCCTTGACTGAGCTTGCTTTATCTTTGCCCATCTTTCTGATCCTCCTGCAGTTGAATCTCCTACCCCTGCTGTCTGAGCCCACTGCTTGTCTAATCAGCCCGTTGGATAGTCTGAATAGCTGCCCCTTCCTCTCACCCTGCCAGCTCTTCCTGCTGTGGCCAGCTGTGCTCAGGGCCTGCTAGTAACTCACCATCAATTCCTTCTGGTCCTCTATTAGTGCTGCTGGCTGATCAACTTAATACTTTTTCTCAGCAATCCCTGATCTAATGTTGTCTTCTTCCACCATGGTCCTCTTATCAGCCTCCTGACATCTCCTCTTTCTGTCTCCTATGTGATCTTCTTGCTGTAAATTAAAATATTCTGACAATCTATGGGGGCACTTTGTCATTAGGCTTTGGGCTGGGGTTACCTGGATGGCTACCTTTGGCAAGTAATAATGTATCAGTGCAAAGTTCAAGTGCTCACTCCACAGCTTCCTCCAAATTTCAATAGCTGGTGTTACCTGACTCCATGTTTACTGAGCTGTATCAGTGGTTCTATCCTTCTTCCTGGGACTGCCTGACTTGCAGTATTTTGTAACTAGTTTACAAGGCATTTTCTGAGCATCATCTTCCTCAGTGGGTAGGGCATCATCTTGCACACCTAAAGGTGTCAGGTTTGATTTCTGGTCATGTTACACACCTAGGTTGTGGGTTTGATCTTCAGTTGGGGCGTGTGCGGGAGGCAACGGGTTAATGTTTCCCTCTCACTTCAATGTTTCTCTCTCTCCCTTCTTCTCTCTAAAAATCAATAATAAAAGAAATAACTGACTGGAAACTGAAGAGTGAATGATGGAATTGACATTATCTCTAAAGCTGATGCACTAATAGACAACGTACCCTGTGTGGTCAAATGTCTTGGACTCTGAGCTTGTTCAACAAGAGTGCAACAAGCTCTTTGAGTGTGGTTTGAAAGAATTGATGAACTCAGGAGAGAAAGCATCCTGCTACATCTAAAATTGCTAACAGAACCTAATGTGGACTTTTAGAACTTAAAAGTTGTACTGATACTACTAATTAGTATGAAGAAAGCGATAATAATCCTAATTTCAGTTTATATAATATACAAAAATCTTTGGTTTTAGTTGGGTTCTTGCTAAGTCCTAATAATAAGAAAATAACACTTTAAAAAGGGGGAACTAATAATATTCTGAGCTAAAATGCAAAAACTGACATGTTTGAACAAAGCATTATTCATCAATATTTATTCTGTGAATATTTATGAGGGCCTTTATTCACTAAGCAGTGCCACTATGTTCTTGAGATATAGAACAGAACATAGTTTCTGCCCGCACAGAATTTACTTTCCAGTAGCAGATGGATAATAAACCAAAAAGTAACCCAAAAATCCTATTCCTAATAGCAATGATTAGTTCTAGGAATAAAAGGATAACATTGTGAAGTGGTCGTGTGTGTGTGTGGGGGGGTATTTTGGACAAAGTAGGAAGAAAGAACCTTTCTGAGGAAATGGCCTCTGATCGGGATTGGATGAAGTGGGGTTTGCTGTGGGAATCTCTGAGAGAGGACCATTCAAGGCAGAGGGAAGGCAGAGGGTGGAGGAGTCCCACAGAACAATAAACAGACATTCAATACCTTTCTAACATGTTTTTGTCATAGAAGTGATCATCACTCTTTTCAAATCTTTGTTATTATTTTATTTGACTCTTATTTCTGAATTAGATGCTAGGAACTTCTCAATGTGAAAGCTCCCCTGAGAAGTCCAGTTTACATTTATCTTGCAAATTCCACTGATAATTAGAAAATTTCTTTTTGAAGTTTGAAACATTTCAGAGGGACCCGGAGGAAGTAGCTGCTTCACACTTAATGCATCATCATCACAAGATCATAATTAACTCCAGCACACTGTCCATCAGAGAAAGGAGGTCAAAGATTCACTTTCTACATGGGGATGTGGAGATAAAGCTGCAGAATCTGTGTAAAACACAGTGGGAAGCTGTCCATCTTTCCTTTCTATCTGACAACAGATATTTGAGGTTGCCAATAGGCTACAAAATTGTGTTATAAATGGCTCAAAAGCATTAATTTGGGCCAAAAAAATTGGGGAAATCGTATTTTCCACATATCACAGTGTTCTTTTATTTATTAATTAATTCAACAAATATTTATTGGTCACATATATGTCGATTACAAGTATCTGATCTACTTGTGGTGGGCATGAAGCATTAAACAAGAGACAAATTCTGGTTCTTGTGCGACCTATTTTTAGCCATTGAAAATGACAATAAGCAAGTTAAATGAGTAAATAAATGATATAATCTCAGAAGATAGTTATAAAAGGATCTGTGTGTAGAATGGAGGATAGAATTTCATACTGCCATGTCTAAGTATAGTGGATATTACTTTACAAAATTTGTACAGTATTCACTCCTTTCTTCCTATAGAAGAGGAATCCTGTATCTCAAGAAACTTTAGTGAGAGGATGTACTGCATGTTCTAGATCTGAATCTAGAACTATCAAATCCTCCCTCACTCCAACCAGAGAGCCAGTTATGGAAAAGTGAATTAGATGCCAATTGGATACTCCTATTCAGAATTTTAAATCTTTAAAAAATATATTTTTATTGATTTTAGACAGAAAGGGAGAGGGAGATAGAAACATCAATGATGAGAGAGAATCATTGATCGGCTGCCTCCTGCATGCCCACAATGGGGATTGAGCCCACAACCTGGGCAAGAGCCTTGACCGGGAATTAAACCATGACTTTCTGGTTCATAAGTTGATGCTCAGCCACTGAGCCACACCAGCCAGGCCAGAATTTTTAATCTCGATCAAATGCTGTAAAGATGTGGTAGAATATATTTAGTAGTCATTCACTGCATCCAAACTTTTCTCTTCAAAAGAAAGTCTTTGTTTTCTGTTTAGTAGCTGTCCAACCTAACATGCATCTTTATTTCCTAAATCTGAGTCTCCAAACTCCCATCAGCTCAATGAACTCATAATACTGCTCAAATAGATAACCATTCACAAGCCTGCTGCCACCAAAGTTGGTATATACCACTTGCCAGTGAATGTATCTTAATGATACATGAGATCAGGTACTTGTACTATTAAAAGTGAATCTCCTACAGACAGAGTCCTGATGCTCAGAAGGTTGAAATGACTTCCCTTGGTTCTGCTGTATTTCCTATAATTGTCTTTTCCCTGAAAACCCAGCTATTTAATCCAAAGCACTTCCTTTTACATCTCAAAGAACTCACTTACTGAGAATGATAATGTAGATAATAGGGAGTTTTTAGCATGGAATCTTGAAGAAATATTTTCATTTCCCTAAAAGGTCATGATGTAATAATGCCTTGCTCTTCTTTCTATATCCTGTAATTAAGAAAATAGGCATTTTGTGAATTTATCTGAGAAGTAACTAGGCTTGTCTGCATCTTCAACAGCTTTTTAAACTATTTGTAAATGAACTATATATACATAAAATATATTTAGACAATTTCTTAGTATTATCCCAGTACTTAGAACTTTGGATTTTATATTACATTGAATCATATAATATTGGTATTTAAAATATACTATATAATGTATATTTATATTATTTTACTGATAATACTATTAGTGTAAGTATGTTATGTTATGCTACATTAACATTTTAGTATAAGCCTTAAGGATTATCACTATTAAGTAGTTTGTGTTCTGTGAATAATAGATTCTTTAAATTGTATATGTAGTTAGTAAATAATACCTGAATAATCCTTTTAATTGTAATGTCTTGTTATCCTTGTTTTTAATATATGTGCTCTAGCAAGAGTACAAAAATAAAAAAGAAGATTCAGGCAATACCTTAAAGGAATTTAGGAATTTTTCCATTTATTTTAAAGTCATAGCAGGTGATATTTCAAAGACAAGGAACATCTTGCATATAAATATAGAAGTGTTGATATATCTACACTAATAAAAGAGAAACATGCAAATTGGTGTCACTCTGCTATGCTCACCAGCCAATCGGATGAGTATGCAAATTAACTCAACAAAGATGGTGGTTAATTTGCATACATAGGCGCCCAGTGGCCTTGGTCCCAGGAACATTATCAGCACCCAGGTCACTCCAAGGTAGGCCCCGTGTGGGCCCTGAGCAGCATAGGAAGGGCCTGAGCCAGGGGTCTTCTGGGCAGGGGCAGAGCCAGCTATTGAAGCTTTAGGGGGCCCCTGCCCAAGCCTAAAGCCTAGGCCAGAGGTGTTAGGCCTGGGTGGAAGGTGGAGCCAGAAATCAGGGGGAGATGAGGGTTCCCTGCCCAGGCCTGACGCCTGGGCCAGAGGTGTCTGGCCTGGGGGGGGGTGGAGATGGCAATTGGAGTGAACTATAGAGGATACACCTTTTCTTACCGCTCATTGGCTAAGCTCCCTGTATGCCACTGGTAATATTCTTAGTAACTTGGGTAATAAGAATCCATAAAGGTGATCTAGGGTTTTTCACCACACTTCTGGCAAAAAAAAAATGAAGGTCCACTGCTGGAGGGCTAAGAAATGTCATATCCTGTCCTAGCCGGTTTGGCTCAGTGCATAATGCCTCAGCTTGATGACTGCAGGGTCTGGGTTCAGTTCTGACCAAGGGCATGTACCTAGGTTGCAGGCTCCCCCCTGGCCAGGGCCCAGGTCAGGGTATATGCAGGGAGCAACCAATCAAAAAGTTCCTCTCACTTTGGTATTTCTCTCTGTCTTTCCCTTTCTCTTCCACATTCTCTAAAAATCAATGGAAACATATCCTCAGGTGAGGATAAAAAAAATAATAAAGAAATGTCACATCCTATGAAAGACACACCTTGAAAATGCCTGAAGAAAGTTGTCATTTTTTCATGGTGAAGGGACTGGAGTCTGTGTTGATGAAAACACCTTGGTGGCTGCCGTGACTGGCAGTGGCTGCAGCAGTAGAGTGATGGGGCTGGTGCTTTCTCTTGATCAGCCTGGTCGCCTCCCACAAAAGGAGGCCAGACTGCAGCTTAGGCCTGCTCCCCAAGGGGAGCAGGAAGTGGTCCTAAGCCACCATCAGGACATCCCCTGAGGGCTCCTAATATGTGAGAGGGGACAGGCTGGGCTGAGGGCCCCCCCGCCCAGTGCACGAATTTCATGCACCGGGCCCCTAGTATGTATGTACACACACACACTCATGTAGACATACACACATACATATACCCATTACATACATATAATGTATAACATAGATATTCATATATACATTCATTGATTTGAAACAGTATAACTTTAGAAATGTATATTGCCCTCTATTCACATTCATCTCTTTTCTTCCATCCGTGCATTAGTGCAACACTTTCATGTTGATGTTTTTTTTTGACCTTTTATAAAATAGTATTATAATACCACAATGCATAATTTAGTTTGAAATCATTCAGAGGTCAGTTGTTGTTGATATTTAAAAGGAAAAGAGAGAAATTCTAGAAAAGAAAAGCATTTCATAAGATTAAGTAGGAAATCATTAGAATGTTCTTTTACTTAGAATGCTTACCTTTAATTTTATGATTTCTCTTCAGTTCCTTCATACATGAGGTGGGGTGGAGGGGGGTGGAAATCACAAACTAAAGATGGAGGAATTATCTGCAGTGAAATGTGGTTTTTGTGATTATAGATAAACAAGAAAGAAAAATTATCTCAGAGGAACACATCTGCTATGTTGGAGCAATTATTATTGAGTACAATGAAATAAAGATTGTGGGATGGGATGTGACTGATATACTCCACTGGGTTTATTTTGATTGAAGCCCAACGTACTGAATAATTGTTGATCTTTGACTTGCTTGTAATTTAGAAACAATACAGACAAATGAAAAATGCGTATGAGTAACTGATTAAACAGTGATAGCAGTTGCCAAATCCAATGAATGTCAAATAAGATTCAGTTCTGCCCCATCAAGGGCCTCCCATGGATAAAAGAAAATGTTTATTCTGGGACTAGGTAATTTGAGTCTTCAGTTGACTCATGTAAGATATTCTATTGACTCTACCAAATAAGAAAGTTGAATACAATAATTTCATTTTTGGTGTTCTTGTTGCCAGGGACTTATGATCCTCATTAAGTTTTACTTTAATAAGTATTCAGTGGCTCATGCTTTTAGGCTCCAAGCAAATATTTGTTCAATGAAATATTATTAAAATCAATTTATATTTTTTGAGGATGTATGAAGAGGAACCAGAAGTAGAAGGAAAAGTCATCCCTTGAGTAGATGAGACTGTGGGAAAGTTATATTGGTTTAGTGGGATAGTAAAAAATAACATGCAAGTCAATGCTGTATTCTTGAATTTTTAAATTAACTACCTCATCAAAACATTATTTTTTAAATTATACTGGTGAATTCAATCCTCGGGCCGATCTCAGCCTTGTATGTTTTAGAGAATTAAGATTAAGAAGTACTGGCTTTTCATTCAGGCCCTCCTCTGCCCTTTCTGTGTGACCAGACCTTAAAGGCCAGACTTTAAACTCTCTGATTGTCAGTAATATGCTGTCATAGGCTTGGTAGCTAGAGGGGGACATTAAAAATGGTATTTATAAAAGGGGTCATGACTCAAAACGAGTAAAACCAGCTCCAATTTATATTGGGGGACTTTGAAATGAAGTTAATTATAGGGCTGTGTCATACATATACTCACCATGTAATCTCAAACTGTCCTTTTAGCAACAGAATTACATAGCACAGGCCAGGCACTGCCTGTAAGGGAAAACATTGGAGGGATGTAGAGTCCTGATATTTTTCTCGAGAGTAAAGAAGTCTATATAAAAGAATCATGTAATCAAGGAAATATATTATGGCAATTTTTTAAATAGAAGAATAACCAATGGGCAGCATCACTCCATATGTATCTCCATGGCCAAACTAAAACTCTGAAGATGTTTCACCAAAGCTGAGTAGAGTACCATTGGGGACTGGAGTAGACTATAACCATACAAATAGTCATTTCCTCTTTAAATGCAAGCATTATTCAGAAAATTAGCAATTATAAGAAAAATTTCAAACATTTTACTAATTTTATTTATTTTTAAAATTTTGTTTTATTGCTTAAAGTATTACAAACAGTGTTAAATAAGTCTCCATTTTTTCCCTTGACTTTCCCCCCTCCTCCCCCATCCCCCAGTGTCTTGCGTCCATTGATTATGCTTATATGCATGCATACAAGTCCTTCAGGTGATCTCATAACTCCCCCCAACCCTCCCGAGCCTTCCAGCTGTAGTTTGACAGTCTGTTCAATCTGTTCTGCTTCTGTATTATTTATGTTCATCAATTGATAATGGTCTTTATTTTCCATAAATAAGTGAGATCATGTGGTATTTTTCTTTCATTGACTGGCTTATTTCACTTAGCATAATGCTCTCCAGTTCCATCCATGCTGCTGCAAATGGTAAGAATTCCTTCTTTTTTACAGCAGCATAGTATTTCATTGTGTAGATGTACCAAGAAACCAGAAGGATATGTGCATCCCTATGTTCATAGCAGCACAATTTACCATAGCTAAGATTTGGAAACAGCCTAAGTGCCCATCAGCAGATGAATGGATTAGAAAACTGTGGTACATCTACACAATGGAATACTATTTACTTAAATTTTTTTAAAAATTAATTTCAAAGAGGAAGGAAGAGGGAGAGAGAGAGAGAAACATCCAGGATGAGAGAGAATCATTGATTGGCTGCCTTCTGCCCTCCCCCACCCCCACCAATGGGGATGGAGCCAGCAACTTGGGCATGTGCCCTTGACCAGAATGGAACCTGGAACTCTTCAGTCCACAGGCAGACACTCTATCCACTGAGCCAAACCAGCAAGGGCCCTTTTACTAATTTTAATGAAAAACTTATTTTAATAAAACATCCAAACAATATGCTAAGTCTAAAACTGAATATAGTTTCTAAATAACCATCAACAAATTATACTTAACATATTAACTCAAATTCTTAATATAAAAATATACTTATGTTCTTAATATAAAAACTCAAGCTCTTAATTCAAATTGAATTTTTATTCTGTGGGAAAATGGCATAAGAGGCTAGCCATTTATTATAATGGTAAGTTAGCATTTTGAGTGTTAAATAATGACCAACGAGATGTTGCAACTGCAAAAATAACAGAAGAGCATTAAAAATCAAAAGCTGGATTTTTCCATTGGAAATGAACTTTGAAGTTTGATCTAACTCAAATGAATTATGTGTGCATATTTCTATACCTGTGTCTGCCAAATTGATCATACAGAGCATTATTACTGGTGCTGTGGATGTGAAAAAATAAAGTAGAAAGAGTCTCAGGGTTTGGAGTGAGCTTTGTTGGGTTGCAACTCAGAAAATTAAGTGCTTCCCAAAGTTTCAGGATCCAGAGGTAAGGCTATTGTCCTAAAGATAGGGAAAATTAAGAATGCTAGCATTGACTGTTGAATTCTATCACAACCACACATGAAGCCTAAGATTATAAACAATAGGATTTAGGCATGAATTCAAACTCATTCCCCTGGGGAAGACTGGCCACAGAAGAGACTCATGAAGGCAGAGTGGTCAGGAATGGTTGTGAGGGAGACTGAGACTGGATTATGGGAAAGCTCACTGGTCCTGGGGAGACAGGTCAGGCAGGGGGCACCTCAGTGCAAAGCACTGAGGCAGGAATTAAGGCAGCCCTGGTGGAACAACCAGGAAGCAAGTCATACCAAACTGCAGTGGAATTTGCTTCATAGAAGTGAGGTTACATCTTCAGAAGCCAGCAAATGTTAGTTTGGGTACTGGCTCTGTCTCTTATGAGTTCTGAGAACTTGCACCAGTGACCTAACCTAACTGAGCCTCAATTTCTTTATTTGTAAAATGAATATATTGATGATATCTCTACTAAATGTTGTTCTCAGGTTCAATTCAGACATAACCACCAATTGTTTTTCATACATAAGGTTAATTATAAGAAGAGGGATTAAGTCAATAGAATTCAGAGTAAGTTAGAGCACATAACCTACCAATGCTCATGAGTAGATTGAACATATGGTAAACGGTTTCTTTTCCTAAGTCTAAGAAGTTTTCTTGCCCCAAGATTCCTATGTTACCTGTCTTAACAATATTTTATTTCTTCATTTATATGTATATTCATATTTATATATGCAGTGATGCACATGGATTACTCGTTCAATTTCTTAAAGTCTCAACTGAAAACACTCCTAATCTGAATGACCTTCTTTGGTCAACCACCCCCTCTTCAATAGGGCATTTGACTCTTTAGCCCCCTCATTCTAATTTATTTTACTTAATAGTATGTGTCACCAATCTAGAAATTATGTGTTTGTTTATCATCACTCTTACCCCACTAAAATGTTAACTCTTTTAGAGTTGCCTGTTTTATTCCCTGGTTTTGTTTGCTGTCACATTCCTATCATTTAATTACTAGAAAATAACAAGTGCTCAATAAATCTCCATTAGTTTCTAGGGTTTTGAGAAATAAAACTATCATATATTATGTTTCAGAATAAATGAAATAAACATTCAAAATATTTTTTAGTTAATTGGAGTATATGTAGACTAAGCTATTCATTTACCCAATACTGTGGATAACATTTCCTCTGATAAATATTCTGAAAAACAAATATTAATAACCAAAATGTACTGGACAGAAAAAGATTATGCTTTTTGTTGTTGTACTATTTTTGTGTGAGATAAACAAATTAACTTCTTTGCATGGAATTCTTGCTGCCTGGGGTCAGGTATGCTCATTCCTTTCCTGAGGTGGTTAATATAAATTATGCGCTATCCATTTCTGCATTCCCTGATCTTTGTTTGGCTTATACAACTTTAATGTGCTTCTCTGCGGGCTTCCTAAATGTAATTTGAATTCAGTTTTATTACTTTTCATACAGAATCAGTAATTTAATATTCATGGTTTATATGTCTCCCTTTCTCATTTTTCATATGGAGTTGGAAACAAATGGGAAGCAAATTACAGAACAATATATATAACATAACCTTTCTGTAAATCACAAAAATAAGAAACAATATTATATATTTGTCCTGAAAATAAAAATAGAGTAAAAAATATGCTAACATGGATAAGCATTAAATTTATGACAGTAGTTGTCCCTGGAAAGAGAAGGTTAATAGGTGACAAGGAGTACATAGAGGATGTCTTTCTTATCCTTAATAGTTTATCAGGTTGATAGCTAGATAGATAGACAAGGAGGATGTGGCAAAAGTAGGTTTATTGTTGTTCATAAGGAAAATAATACAATATTAATAAATAATAATAATACAAGAATAAACTCTGTGTTTTGCGTATTCACAACCATAAATCTACTTTTTCTCCACCATGTAGAAATGTATGTGAATCAAATATGGGACACTGTATACATTTGATGATGGTTTTACAGATGCTTGTTGTTTTATCCTTTTATTACTCTGCAACTTAAATGGCTTTCTGAGCTAAAAATGGAAGTAATATATTATTACTTAAAAGATGTTTTTATTGATTTCAGAGAGAGAGAAGAAAAAGGAGAGAGAGACAGAAACATCAATGATGAGAGAGAATCGAACCATGATTTCCTGGGTTATGGGTTGATGTTCAACCACTGAGCCATGATTATTTTTACACTAATAAAGACAAAACATAGAAAAGGAGATTTTAGTGCTAACAGTGACTTTTATTGTCTCAGTCACCTCCTCCTATCAATCACTTCCTGTCTCTATTTTTTAAAAAAAGTAGAAAGATTTACCAAATATTAATAAAACTATTAAAGGAACCATGAAATAGTTTTATTTCCCTATTAAAATTGTCCTCTATAAAATATTCTACAATAAAACTATGAAAAATTACTTTAACATTGCCAAACAATATGAATGCCTTATACAAATTTTGATAATACACAGCTATAAGTGACTGGCAGGCTGTTAACTGTAAGTATATCCTCCAATATCCAAATATTATATAAAAACACTTTAGAATATACTTTTATCCTTTCTCATGTCCATTGGTGTCAATTACAATGAAATTACAAGCTATTTATTTTTGTCTTAACACCAGAGGAAGTATGACCTGTAATCAGGACTTGCTTGTGGAAGAAAGATCAGAATTTTGTCCTATTTTCATTAAAGAGATAGATAATCCTTTAAATTCTGAAACTTTGAATGAGATTAGTCTAACTTTAGGTCAAACAGCAATTTATAATTTTTAGAAGTAAATAGATCTTGTAACTAGCTGAATTTACTTTCCATTTTTCTACAACTGAAGGAAAAGGAAAAAAATATTCTACCTGAGTAATAGTAAATAAAATATTTGATCTTTGTCATATTAAAACAAACAAAGAAAAAACTAAATTAAACTATTACTGGCACCAGCACTCTACCAATTATTTGGAATTTGTGAACACACATACACACACACACACACACACACACACACACACACGGAGCCACCCACACTAATACGTTTAGCTTATATAGCAGGCTGTAGATGCTAACCAAGGCTTGATCAGGAAATATAATTTCATATGTAGAGGAATTCTAATAAAACCTTAGTTCCTAATTCAAAGAGTTGCTCTAAGTAGCTTAAAACTTTCTTATCTTCCAAGATATGAGGCAATATAATATCTAAATTTATGAGAAAGTGATTATGGAGAAATTGGTTAGCTTTTTCATATCTTCTCTGCCCACCATTCTGTCTAAATATATGTTTATGTATGAAACAACTGTATGAAAGTACATTTAAAAAGTAGTATTGGACCCTGTATGAATAGATCAGCAAGAGGAACAACTCACTCACTAAGGACTTTAGAACCGCTTTCACATTCAACAACCCATTGGTTAATGAAGCACTTTCAAATGGCAGAGTAAGGAAATCCAAAAATTGTCAAAATCAACTTTTCAGAACTCTGGAAATTAACCAGATACTTGCAGCAATCTGAGAAGTTTGCTTGCCTGTTTTCTTAAGAAAAACAATCAAATCTTGGTAAGAACAGAGAACTTCCGGACTCTTCCTTTTTAACTAGCCCTATCATTACTTCCTCTCTCCAAATCCATAGT
Organism: Murina feae; assembly: GCA_004026665.1. NCBI lineage: Eukaryota > Metazoa > Chordata > Mammalia > Chiroptera > Vespertilionidae > Murina > Murina feae. Next base: position 11,535 of record PVJC01023430.1, on the reverse strand, counting down.
TGCTTTGAAAATCCTCACCCTCACACCCCTGGTACCTGTGATAACCTAGAAGCCACTGTGAAGCACAGGCCAGGTGTAGATACTCCAGGAAATCCCAGCCCTGAGCATTTTGACTATTTGACCTTTCTGGAAGGTCCCAGGGAAGCTTCTTTAGGGCTTGTCTTTATTTGACCTGACTCAGAATGTGCTCTGACATGGACAAACCTGGAAAACATTATATTGTATGAAAGAAGCCAGCCTCAAAAGTCCACATGTGTTATTTCATTTTTATGGAAAGTCAACAGTAGGAAAAAAAATCCATGCAGATCTTTTATCCATGACAAGATCACATCGAAGTTTGTAGAAGAGTTTTGATTCTGGTTCTAGTTTGAGTGACCCTACATTTTCCCAATACTCTGCCCTCGCATTGCTACCACTCAAAATGACTACAGAGTATTGCAAACATTTGGAGTAATCATGACCACCTTCCAAAGGAGCTTTGTGTTTACAATGATTGAAGGGAGAGTTAGTAAATACTTCCATAGCCAGAGACTTTAAGAACTCCCAAAGAATATGAAACCAAGGGCTTGTCCTTGCTTCCATCATTGCAAACAGAGCCCATTGCTAAATCTACAGGATGTCCAAACACTGGCTTGGAGGTTAAATAATTTAGTTATTTCAAACCATATAAATAGAAGCAAAATAATATTTAATGTGTTATTTTCCTAAGATCTGATTAAAAATATATATATATTGTTTTATTGCTTAAAGTATTGCAAAGCGTGTTAAATAAGTCTCCATTTTTTCCTCTTGACCTTCCCCCCTCCTCCCCTACCCCCCAGGGTCTTGTGTCCATTGATTATGCTTATATGCATGCATACAAGCCCTCAGTTGCACAATGGATAGCGCATTGGACTTCTAATATATATTTTATTGATTTTTTACAGAGAGAGGAAGGGAGAGAGATAGTTAGAAACATCAATGAGAGAGAAACATCGATCAGCTGCGTCCTGCACACCCTCTACTGGGGATGTGCCTGCAACCAAGGTACATGCCCTTGACCGGAATTGAACCTGGGACCTGTCAGTCCCCAGGCTGACTTCTATCCACTGAGCCAAACCGGTTAGGGCCTAAGATCCGATTTTAATAAATACTCCATGACATATTCCTTGTGTTCTGTGTGTATAGTAAAGAGAAGCATATTTTAGTGCCCACTTTTAAGAATTTATAGCAACTTCATATCCACTGAAAAATGCCTTTTTAAAAAATAAATACATTTTTATTTTGTAAACTTCTTGTCCTTTCATATTAAAATACTGTAGAAACTTCACTTTTTCTGCTGATGATTTTTCCACTGGTCATTATTTATTCTTCTAACCTTTCTTTCATATGATTGAAATGACTGCTTGAAGGTTATCTTCCTCAATTTACATACACACAGGGAGAAAGAGCTTTTTATATAAACCTAATCTGCCCCATGGCACTGGGAATGTCTTAGGAAATACTAGTTTAGAAAAAGAAAAAGGACAAGTACAGACTCTAGACCCAGAGAGGTTTTTACCACATTGCCTGTTACAAAATGATAAACTAATGTAGCTAGCACCTTTTTGCTTCTCAAGTTTTGCTTTCAGGGAGAGAACCATTCTAAAGACTTAATGGCTTGTTTTGTATATGGGGAAATTTTGAGTTAAGTAAGTCTCCTGCAGTAGCATTTAAGTTTGTAATTTACTGTATTTCTAAGGAAGCCATTTTTTACTCTTCTCTTTCTCAGAGAGCTCTTTTTTCTCCCTTTTGCTTTTGTATGCCAAAATATATTGATATGTATTTATGCATATACACTTAATGATATGCATTTATTTTACTGGTTTTCTATAAAGAAGTAGTTATTGGAAATTATCATCATACTACAGTGTTAATGGGTTATAATTTAATTTTAAAAGGGAACTGAAGAATATCTAAATTGTACTTTGGCCTAAGTCATTGCTTTTCCACACAAGATCTAAAGGATAGTTCTGCAAAAATAAGGGGACAAATGGGGGCAATCCCCTTTTACATTTTCAGCTGGAGATTTTCTAAGTTTAAGGTAACCTATATCATATACATTATTCTATTACCTGAAGTTCTCTTTCTCCACTACCCAAATTCATTGAGATAAAATTTACTGGTCACACCTACTAAAATCAGAGTAAAGGAGTCAGAAGGATGGAAACCAAGGTAAAATACATTTCTGGAGTAGATTGCTAATTGAGTAATGGGCACTTCATATTGACTGAGTAATCATTTCAGTAATCCCGAGGTAAGCACAGTAGTCTCCCCTTACCTGCAGTTCTGCTTTCAGTTACCTGTGGAAACGTGGTCTGGAAATAAAAATGGAAAATTTTGGAAATAAACAATTCATAAGTTTTAAATTGCACACCATTCTGAGTAGCGTAATGAAATCTTATGAGTCTTCTTCCAACTTTCCCTGGACGTGAACCATCCCTTGTCCAGCGTTACCATGCAGTATATCACCCCCCTCCCCATTAGGGTAGCCCTTAGTCACCATCTTGTTTATCAGAATGTGGAGGTTTCACAGTACTTGTGTTCAAGTCACCCCAATTTTACTTAATTATAGCCTCAAAGTGCAAAAGTAGTGATGCTGTTAAATCGGATATACTACAGAGAAGTGGTAAAATGTTTGTAACTTATAGTCAGTCATAGTCTAATGCTACGTCACAGTCTACATCATTCACCTCACTTTATCTCCTTACTGCGCATCATGCAGGGTGAGTACAGTACAATAAGATATTTTGAGAGAGAGATACCACATTCATATAACTATTATTATACTGTACTATTTTTTTTATTTAATTACATAAAGTATTACAAAGATTAGTACAAATATCTCTTTTTTCCCCTGCCTTTCCCCCAGCCTCCCCTACCCCCCAGTGGTCTGTGTCCTTTGGTTATGCTTAAATGCATGCACAACAGTCCTTCGGTTGATCTATTACCCCCCCATCCGCCCTCCGTCCTTGTTGCTTTAATTTGACAGATTGTTTGATGCTGTTCTGCCTCTGAATCTGTTTCTGTTCACCAGTTCATAATGGTTATTATTATCCATAGATGAGTGATGACATGTGGTATTTTTCTTTCATTGACTGGCTTATTTCATGTAGCATTATGTTCTCCATTTCCATCCATGCTACTGCAAATGCTAGGAACTCCTTCCTTTTCACAGCAGCATAGTATTCCATTGTGTAGATGTACCACAGTTTTCTAATCCATTCATCTGCTGATGGATATTTAGGCTGATTCCAAATCTTAACTATGGTAAATTGTGCTGCTATGAACATAGGGGTGCATATATCCTTTCTGATTGGTGTTTCTGGTTTCTTGGGATATATAATTATTCAATATCCTATATAATAAAAGGCTAATATGCAAATTGGCCAAACAGCAGAATGATTGGTCACTACGATACCCACTGACCACCAGGGGGCAGACACTCAACGCAGGATCTGCCCCCTGGTGGTCAGTGCATTGCCAAAGAGGGAGCGCCTCTTAGCCAGAAGCTGAGCTCACAACTGGTGAGCGCACCAGTGGTGGTGGGAGCCTCTCCTGCCTCCACAGCAGTCGGACATCTCCCGAGGACTCCCAGTCTGCGAGAGGGCGCAGGTTGGGCTGAGGGATCGCTCCCGACGTGCACAATTTCATGCACCGGGTCTCTAGTGTACATATAATTATATATATTGTTTTTATTAGTTACATTGTTAATCTCTTACTGTGACTAATTTGTAAATTAAACTTTATGATAGGTATTTATATAAAGAAAAAATCATAGTAGATCTAGAGTTTGGTGTTATCTGCAACTTCAGGTATTCACTGGGGGTCTTGGAACATATTTCCCACAGATAAGGCGGGACTACTGTATCACCTTTATGTTACAGGGGAGAAAACTAAAGCTCTGAGAGTTACACAGTTTCTTCAAGTTCACTTGGGTAAAGCCTTGATCTACATCAGGTCTGTCATCCCTCCACTATATTTTTCTTCTGCTATTTTTCCTTGCAACCCAATTCTCATTTAGGGGCACATAACCCCAGACCAGCTGTTATTCCTGAAAGAGGGAAAAAGAGATACCTTTGAAGAGTTTAAGAGGTTTCTGGGCTGCTGGAGCCCCAGAGTTCATTTTATGTCATAGGCCTTATGGAAGCACTAGAAAAAGGGAGCCTTCATGCTAGCTGGGTCTTCCATTGCCTTGCTCATCTCTTGAAGTGTGGCCCATTATCATGTCTGGAAATGAGACCAATTATTCAATAAAGTCTCTTAGGTATGGAAATTTAGTGGTGAGCAGGATAGATGTGGTCTCTCCACTCAATAATTTATATTCAGTTGGACAGGGAGAGGGATGAATTTCTTAAATAGGTCAACAAATACACAAGAATTTTTTTTATTTTTTTTAGTCCTCACCCGAGGATATTTTTTCCATTGATTTTTAGAGATAGTGGAAGGGAGGGGGAGAGATAGAGAAACATTGATGTGAGAGAGACACATAGGTTGTTTGTTTCCTGCATGCAACCTGACCTGGTACTGGGATTTGAGCTTGCAACTGAGGTACATGTCCTTGACTGGACTCGAACCTGGAACCTTTTAGTCTGAGGGCTGATGCTCTACCCACTGAGAAAAACCAGCTAGGGCACAAGAATTTTAGATTGTGAAAGTAGCAATCAAGAAAACCGCAATAGGATAGAGAATGATGGGATGTGGGGGAAGAATAATTCAGATTTTAACTAGGTTGTTTCTTTAGGTGGCTGGTCAGAGAACATGAGAACATCATGCCAATTAAGAGAAAGAAGTATATTCAAGACAAAGAAAATAGCTAAGTGCAACTGCCTAAATTAAGCATCAGGCATGGAGAATTTGAAGGAAAGAAAGAAGGTCCATGTGAATGGCCACAGTGAAGGGAAGTGATGATCACTGTGATTTGAGCTCAGTAGGATAGAGTCTGATCAGTGGGTCTTTAGGGAGTTCCTTCTGATTGTGATATGATATCTGATACCCAAATGATATCATTTGCTCTATATTTTTGAAAAGATGGATCTGGTTACTATGTGGAAAATATATTTGGAGAGAGGGTGGGAGGGTAATAAAAGAATTAGATAAAAATAGCAGAACTGATCCTTATGAGATACAAGTGAGATAGATTATACTGTGCACTCCCATTTCTCTAACATAATCAGGAAAACATTTCAGATTGACTAATTGAGACCTTACATATACTTTAATTGAGTTATTTCTGGGTAAAGAATAAAATTTTACTTAGTATTAAAATCTGCTATTACTCATCAGAAGACACCTTAAAATCTTGTCGTGTAGTTAATTTTTTTGTACAAAGCAGTGAAAAAATTCAGTGATTTGGGAGAAATCTGAGATTTTTCTTAATGTGAATGGAATTGTATGTTTAAAAAGATACGTGAGGTGTTGCTATTTGAAAAGAGGAATATTTTGAATAAATGTGCTTTCTGCTTAGCAGGCCTAGGAAGTGGAGTAGTTTATTATATTCTTTCTGCTTCTCTTAGTGAATGAAAAAGTGAGACAGCCTGGATGATATGGCTCAGTGGTTTTGTGCCTACCTCATGAACCAGGAGGTTGTAGTTCGATTCCTGGTCAGGACACATGCCTGGGTTGTGGGCTCAATGCCCATTGTGGGGTGTGCAGGAGGCAGCTGATCAATTATTCTCTCTCATCATTGATTTCTCTCTCTCTCCCCCTCCCTTCCTCCCTGAAATCAATAAAACTATGTTTTAAAAATGAGATAAAGAAAACACTTGTGCTATCCAGATATTAAAAAATACCTAAAAAACAAAACAAAAACAATGAACATGTCTGTTTATGTGAGCATGTGCTTATAATATATCAGGCCCTATAATAACTATATAGCATGAGTTCACAAAACCTTTAGAATAATCCTGTGAGAAAATGTTTCTCCCCATATTAGGAGTGAAAAATATGGAACTTAGTTAAATTAATTTGCCTGAGTTCACATAGTTTGTGAGTGATGGATAGAGCTTTTATTCCAGGCATTAAAAAATTTGAAAATAAAAATTACCATTAAAACTTTAAAGCAATAGAATATCAATAATTAAAAGCAAGACAACATCTGTTTTGGAATTCATACCTTTCTATCAAAACACTATGCTTCTAGCTGTGTCTTCTACTGGTTTGAAGGAAAATAAAAGAAAGATCAGTTTAGTATATGATCTGCTGGCTAACAAAGAAAAGAAAAACAGAAAGAGCAATTAGAAGGAACAAAGACAGATATAAAATATTAGGTTTTATTCCAAATGTTTCTGCAAATATGCCACAGGTGCATTGCCCACTGTGGAAACCATCAACAAGGTGTGGCTACTGGATACTTGGGATATGTACAGTCCAAATTGACATAGGCTGAAAATGTAAAACACACACTAGATTTTGAAGACAGTATAAAATAGTAAATATCTTATTGTTAGTTTATGTTGATTACATATTGACATAATATTTTTATATATTGGGTTAGATAAAATATATTATTAAAACTAATTGGAGAGAAACCAAGATGGCGGCATAGGTAAACACCTGAAATTTCTGCCTCCCACAACCATTTCAAAACCACAACGAAAAGAAAAAATGGACACCACGCAGACCCACAGGAAGGCTGGCTGAGTGGAAATTCTACAACTAGAAAGAGACTGATACTCAGAGGAGGTGCAGAAGTAAAGTGCAGAGGTATGGAGGCTCGTGGAAAGGACTCGCAGAAAGGGCTGGCAGCAGACGCGGTTGTCTTTTTCAATCTGGAGGGAGTCACAAGCTCCCATCGGCTTTGAACTCCAGCTCCGGGCAAGTTTCTGGAGATCCAGACTCATATGGGGAGAAGCTGGACTGTTTGACACTGGGAGGAATCCCAGAGCGGCTTTCTCCCTGCGGTGCCGAGGGACACTGAGACCCGATGCCTCTTAGGGCAGGGTTGAGAATCAGCCATAGCTGTTTTCTCCACCCTGTTGATTCCCTGAGACCCCACCCCACCCAAGCTGCACGCAGAGGCTTTTGCATATAAAAGGTTGGGAAGCCTCAGGCAGAAGCTAAAATAGCCATCTCTTTAGAAATCCAAGAGCCAGTGTACCCAGTGGTCAGAGCGGACGACCCAGATTACAACTCCTCAGATCCATAAGGGACACACTCAGGGGCAGACTCAGTGAGCACCAAAGCCCCACTGAAGCAAGTCTTGCCCCATAAGGGTGTCTCCAGCACAGAAGTTCTCCCACCATAGACACAGCTGCTTCTCCTAGCCAAGTGGCTTGGAGGTCAATTCCTCTCAGTGATACCAACAACAATCAAGGCTTAGCTACAACAAGACTGTGCACAAAGCCCACAAAGGGGTGCACCAAGAGTGTCCACCTCAGGTAACTGGGGAGGCTGAGCCACTCAGCCCTATAGGACACCTAGCACAGAAAGCCACTCTATCAACGCAGGGAAGCAGCCAAAATGCAGAGACAAAGAAACAGGTCACAAATGACCAAAATGGAGGAAAGCAAATGACTGCATATAGAATTCAAAACCATGGTTATAAGATTTTTCAAGATTTTTCTATAGACCGCCGATAAATTTAGTGAGACCCTCGAGGATGTGAAAAAGGACCAGCTAGAAATTAAGCATATGCTGACTGAAATAAAAAATAACATACAGAGATCCAACAGCAGACTAGAGGATCGCAAGAATCAAGTCAAAGATCTGAAATGTGAAGAAGCAAACAACACCCAACTGGAAAAGAAAAAAGAAAAAATAATCCAAAAATATGAAGATAGTGTAAGGAGTCTCTGAGACAACTTTAAGTGTATCAAGATCAGAATTATAGGGGTGCCAGAAGAGGAGAGAGAGCAAGATATTGAAAACCTATTTGAAGAAATAATGACAGAAAACTTCCCCTCCTTGGTGAAAGAAATAGACTTACAAGTCCAGGAAGCACAGAGAATCCCAAACAAAAGCAATCCAAGGAGCACCACACCAAGACACATCATAATTAAAATTCCAGGGGCAAAAGACAAAGAGAGAATCTTAAAAGCAGCAAGAGAAAAGCAGTCAATTACCTACAAGGACACACCCATAGGACTGTCAACTGATTTCTCAACAGAAACTTTGTAGGCCAGAAGGGAGTGGCAAGAAATATTCAAAGTGATAAATAGTAAGAACCTACAACCAAGATTACTTTACCCAGCAAAGCTATCATTCAGAATTGAAGGTCAGATAAAGAGCTTCACAGACAAGAAAAAGCTGAAGGAGTTCATCACCACCAACCATTATTATATAAAATGCTGAAAGAAGAGGAAGAAGAAGAAGTAAAGATAAAAATTATGAACAACAAATACATATCTATCAACAAGTGAACCTAAAAATCAAATGAATAAAAAAATTTGATGAACAGAATAAACTAGTAATACAATAGAATCAGGGGCATAGAAAGGGAGTGGACTGACAACTCTCAGGGGGAAAGGGGTTTTGGGGGTGCTGGAAGAGACTGGACAATAATTGTACACCTATGGATGAGGACAGTGGGGGGGGAGTAAGGGCAGAGGGGGGGGGAGACTGGAAGGAGGGGAACTATGGGGGGAAAAAGAGGAACAACTATAATAATATGACCAGTAAAGATTAAAAACAAACAAACAAAAAACTAATTGGCCTTTTTTTTTTTTGTTTTGTTTTTATTATTCAATGTGACTACTAGAAATGTAAAATGACAAATGTGGCTCACATTTGTGGTTGGCACTGTGCTTCTGTGTCACTGGTCTAGAGATTTCTTCTGTTCCATTTAGATCCTGAGAACCTGGTAATAGCAAAGGAAACAAAAAAGCTTTACTATTATCTTTTCCAAGAGGGAGATATTAAATAGGTGAGTTTAAATAAGAAAAGTGCTTAAAGAGTTCCAGGGGTTGATTTTTATTTCCTTAATTTCCCATAGCACTAAAGAAATTGTGTTTTAGTAATATCATGAGGCAAAAATGACTTTTATAAGGAGAGTCTTTATCGTATTTAAAGGTGAATGAACAGCTTCTATTTTCACTTCAAGGTCAAGGGATCACCATGAGAGAGGAAAATATAATTTCTAAGGTTGGAAGTAATCTCAATCGGAAGATTTTACAAAACTCATTTTGCTGAGAAAGATAGAATTGAGACCTTGAAACACTAAGAATAAAAACGATAAGCTGCCTTTCTCAGAACATTTTCAAATTAGAAATTTGCTCTTGTTTCTCTTAATTGTATAAAAACTTGGTCAAATATCATTTGTTAGATGTGGCATCTAAGTGATATAACAAACTGTTTATTATTCATTGATCAAATCTATACCTTGGTGCCCCCACCTTACTTAGTGAACCCCAACTTACAGGGGGGGGGGGAAGAGGTAAGATTTTAGTTCATATTTCTGTTTCAGGAATGTAATATTTAATTTCCAGCCGTGAAGATTACTGAGTTTCCGTCACATTAGTGTCTAATAATACTTACTCAACATGCCTCATTTCTTCTCCATATCAGTTTGGAATAGTTTTGCCTTGGAGAGTATAATACCATGTGGAGTCTTTGGAAGTGACAAATATGCTCTTGAGAGAGATTAATAAGATGAAATTTAAAAGACATTTGTGTCTGGCCTTCAAGTCTTTGGTCTGGAACAAATGGCAGTCAAGTCACTTAGTCTGAAGTGTTGGAGAAGGATCAGGAGTTTGTGTGAGTGACCAGGCATCTGTTGTGAGTGAATCTCTGTGCATCTGTTATGAAGAAAAGGAGCATACTTTTAATTTCTGCCAAACTCACACTTGGGTGTAGCTCATTTCAAAGGGGTATTCTTAATCAGTGAGAATAAAACACATTGACAGCATTGAGGCAATTCTGAAATATTGAAGAATCATATTTAGTTTTCATTTTCTCCATTATCTTTATTTTGGACCTTTAGTCCATTTCAAAAATTAAAAAACAAAAACAAATAGAACTAGCCACTCCAACTCCTTTAAATTTTTAAAGCATTAGAAATTTTGTTCAAGTGATCAAATGCTAAATATGCTATATGAATATACTCTCCAGGAACTTTGTAGCAATGGATAGTTCATGTTATTTTGCTGGTGAAAAGAATATAGTTGGAAAATTTGGTATAGATTCTCTCTCTCACACACACATTTGATAAATTTTGAAAATTACTCAAGCCCAAATCCTGTAATTAAAACATTTTCTGTCTCTAGTAAAATATAAGGTAGGGTGTTCTATTCACTATAAATATTTAGAATAGTTAATAAGAAAATATAAGGTATTTAAATATTAATTTTAATTCAGATGTATGTGATCACAAGGTGATGTATAAGCTCATAATATGTTCAACTAAACCAACCCTAGCTCATAAGTATTCTGTTCATGTACTAAATCAGAGATCTGCAAACTATAACCTCAAGCCCAAGTCAGACTTTGGACTTGTCGTATAAATAAAGTTTTATGGAAACACGCATACCCATTCATGTATTGTCTGTGGCTGCCCTATTTACTACACTGCAGAGCTGAGTAGTTGTAACAGAAACATGAGTCATGAAGTCTAAAATGTTTACTCTCTGGCCCCTTAAGAAAAATTGCCAGTCCCTGTGCTGAGTGAATGATGACATAGATGTATAATAAATAACTTCTGAGAAATTGCCTTTCTTTAGTAGAGAGAATTTTATGTTTTCCTAACCGTGCTGTCAAACTCACACCCTACTGAACAGGAATCTATATGAGGCTTGTCCTGTACACTTGATAATCATGGAATTAAAAAGCTCAAAGAACCATTTGGTAATAAAGTTAGTATCTTGGCATCACATGTGATATACTAAGCTACTGAGTTAATACCAGATTTATGATGGTACCTCTCTGTAGTCATTTTATCCACTTTTTTGTTAAGACCCTGGAGCCTAGACTAAAGCATTATCAATTTTTGCCTTTATTAGGACAGTGCACCATTTACTGCTCTCCCAAATTCTGTTCTCTCAATTTTATTTCCATAGAGTAACCAGAAAAACAATTTTTTAGCATACAGATTGGATCACATTAAATCTCTGCCTAAAATTTTTTGAGTAACTATAAACTTTACTGTCAAGGCCATGAATAATCTGGCAGATATGTAGCTCTTAGCTTCATCTGATTTCACCTCTGTTATTATGCTGTAACCAAAAAGCTTTCTCCCCATTCCTTGAAATACTAAAACTTTTTCATGCCTCATGGTCTAAATTCAATCTATTCTCTCTGCTTAAAATAGTCTCATTATAACACAATTACCACAGGTCCTGGTTTACTCATCTTTCCCACCTCAGCTTAAATATTACTCCCTCACAGAACTTTTCTAAACATCCTTAGTAGAACCCAGCTTCTGTCTGCTGTTACATTGCAATGATCATTTCTGGTATAACACTAATCAGAACACACACACACACACATACACACTCGTGTTTTTTTAGAATTTTATTTTCTCTCTACTCCCCTAGGTGGTTAGTTTTATGCTTTATGAGGGAAAATACTACTTGTTTTACTTAC